>OY747709.1:55207399-55292399 GCA_963556495.2 Valencia hispanica | reverse complement strand
ATTATTAAAAGCATAAATTTTCAATATTTAAACTAAGACATTTTCTAACATGGTACAGTCAGACATTTGCACACAAAAACTCCTGACTTTATCAGAGGAAAAAGAACAGAAGTTTGAGAAGAGAAAATGCCAGTCCAATAAGATGTAAGTGTTAAACTTGCTTCTCCCGGGTTCAGACGAGACCTCGAACGCCTCAAACGGGAGAGATGGTGAAGAAGAAGCTGCAACATGGCTGCACCGAGCAAGTTGAACTCTGTGCAAAGTGTGTAACTTTAGTTAAAGCAACTTAATAAAACCCAGGAAACGTGATGCAGCTTCTTCCTCAATCTCTCCCGTTTGAGGCGTTCATGGCCCCGTCTGAAAGCGGGAAAAGTCGTTCTGATCTGGGAGAAGGGACAAAAGAACCACTTACACTTTTAAAAACATCCAGACAAGCATCTCGTAAGTTTAACACCTAAAGCTTATTGGACTGGCATTTTCTGTCACCAATAACTGATTAAAAATCTCAGCAATTTTATAAATTTTATTTCCTGAAAACATTTACACTTTTAAAGTGTTATAAAATATTAGAAATGTATGCTTTTAATCATGGAAAGTTTTGAGTTTTCTCTTGCTGGTAGCGCTTTAATTTTTGTTTGAAATGATCCTATAGGAGTCATTCAGTGCGCTGAAGATAAGTTTGTACTTTGTAGAAAGCTCTCATCAGACTGCTAAAGGGGTCCGGTCGATGGACCGTTCACACTACCTACTTTAAATTGATCTTGCTTAGACTAAACAACCTGTTATTTAGATTTAGAAACTGGAATTCGCTGCCCAAAGCTTAAAAAACAAACATGTTTAGAGCTTCCAGGAGCAAGAAAAAAAAATGTTGGGCAGCAACTGTTGCCGTTTGGATTATAAAAAAAAAAAAATCATGACACACTTACATGCAGTTTAATTAAGTCAAAATGCGTAGTCTGACACAATTAGCACAGGATACTAGTTCAATATATAATGTGAGTTTTGTTACTATGGAGAGACAATGAGTGAGAGCTTTACAACAAACTGGTTTAACAGCATTTTACTGGATTAGGAACATTTCGGGGAAATCCTTTTTAAATTCCCTATTGCGTCACCAAACCCGGCCAAAATTTATAAAAATAGAAATATGTGAAATTAAATATCTCCACTCGTCAAAGTTATACTTTCATGTCTTGAAGCATACATTTTTAAACGGGATAATGCGGCCTAGTTTATGCCTCTCCCTCAGCAAGTTTGCACCGACACACGTATTGACGGAGACGTTTTCCTTTCATACTCCTCTGTTGTTCCAAAGGAATTCCCCTCCAGGACAGCAGGGGGCGCAGATCTTTTTCTGGCGGGTCTGCCTACCATTGCAGTGACAGTTTATTTACTTCAGCTTGTGAACGCACATCCACTCGAGGAGCAACAGAGCGAGTTTTGATTGAGCTAGAGAGCTTTTTACTAGAAGTGAAGCTCATAGAATCCTCTAAATAAACGCATGGAAACAAACAAACACAGCGTCTGGTTTGTTGTTCTCTACACCTCCTGGTGTTCAACATCACCAAAACACCAGATGAGATAAACTGGCCTTGTAATATAAAGCTTCTAGTGGCCAAAAGCTGCATTGACTACTAATTATGTCGAATATAGAGCACCGCTCTGGAGAAAGGATGTTGGGCTGACCAATCAGACGAGCGCTCTATGTTGCGTTCGATGGATAGTTTAAACAACTGGGCTCTGCTCCGTCCCTCGTTGCGTGGCCGTCGGAGAGACCTTGCGTCGACGGATAATGGCCGCTGTGTGTCTCCGCAGACGTAGAAGCATAAACCAGGCTTCAGAGGCAGGACCAAGAAACCAGGACAAGCAGGTAGAAGGTGCGTCCCCCTCTGCTGTGGTTGTCAGTGCAGGCCAGCCATCGACGACCTCATGAGATGAGCTGGGAAAGAAAACGCTGTGAGAGGTCGGTGTGATGTGCAGATGGAGCCTCAACAGTGGAACAGTTGTCTTCCTGCGGCACGTTGGGTTTTCTACTGGTCCCCAGCTTTTCCCCTACAGTGTGAAAGGATTCAAAATAATATTTTCACCGGGGGAAAAGAAGAAAAGAAAACCCCATAAAAATGCGGTTTGGTGTATCAGTGAATGAAATATGCTCATTTAGGCCCAATGATTTTGTGTTGTGTCCAGCACCCATCATTAAACAGTCAGTAAGAGAAACCCGAATTATCTCCTTAGTCCGGCTGAAGTCAAACCAAACTGAACCGGACTTCTCCGAATCTGACTAACCCGCCCAGATAACGCGGTTAGAAACCCGAATTTCTCTGCAACCCCTGGCTCAGCCGAGCTTTTCACGGGAAGTGACGAGACACCGGTGCACCGACAACACAGCAGGCAGCAACCTTTACTGTAACACAATCAGACGGTACAGTAGTCACTAAATGTTCTGCGCCGCAGTAGATGGGTAGGATTGGGCTATGAATACTTATGAATAAGTGCTTAGGGCAATTATTAATAAGATTAATAATTGTATGTAAAAATTACCAAGTTTAGGGGCACCACCTGGTTTCCAGGAATATCAGTAGCCAAATAGTTCAGTCTCAGTTTATGTTTATGATTACCTGCCGGATGAAGGTCTTTGCACACCGGGTCCGTTTTTTTCGTGCGATTAATTCGCACGTCAGTATTTTCTTTCGAATCAATGTCAAGTCAATGGGGACGTGCACGCCACTGAGGAAATGCCATCCTGCGATTTTGCAAGTTTTATTTTTTCGGATTGAGGTCGATTTTTTATTTTTTTTTTTAAACTCTTATCCGACAGATAAACACTTGACCAATCAGAGAAGTCGTGGTGATGGCGACATCAGAGCCGAGAGTCGTGAACTGAAGTGTCACTGTCATTGAAGTAACTCATTTTTTCTTCACCATGGCTGAGCGTCTGATCCTTTTTGTGTCTCTTTAATAAAAAAGAGAAAAACTACAAGGACGACGATTATAAGGATAATGTGACGCGATCCGTTGCTGAAGAACTTGGATATGAAGATGGTGAGTAAATCAATGTGTACAAAATAGCTGTGCAGCCATCAGCTCTCGATACGTCATGATTTGACACCTCTTGGAAATTGAAGCAGAAATGTACATAAAAGTTTACAAAACTTGAACGTTAATCAAACACATCGTCACAAATCCATAATATCTCAAACGAGATGCGGTAACTTATTAACCTGGATTGCGTGAAATCGGCTTTTTCGCTAGATGTGATTAGTTTTCTCACAGTGGAAATGCTCGTCAATGGTTTGGCGACACGTTAAATAGGACAATTTACGTTTGGTTTATTGTTGTGTAGCTTATGTTATGACTGATCACAGAGGAATATCATATTTGTTAACTACAGCCGCGAAGTTCTCATCACAACATTCCCTTCCCGGTGTTCTCTGTTGTTGAGGGACGTGCAGAACGTTTTTTTTTTGTAGAATATTTATTTATTCGCAATTTCGCAGCTCGTCTGGTGTGCATACACAACACGTCCATTTTCGGCCTCCGATTTTTCGCAATTTCGTGTCGTTTATTCGCATCGGACCCGGTGTGCAAAGACCTTAAGGCTGAGATAATTAAACAATATATGAAGGAATAAGTTCTTGGCGTTCCTGAACAGCAAGTTGCTACACATGTAGGTGAAAGAACAACGGTTTTCCAAAATAAAAGAGTTTGTTACAAAAAGAATTCAACTTTCAGTTAACTTACTTTAATCAACAAACTCTAACCAAGCTAGTAACACACAACTGAATTACTAAGAAAAATAATAATAATAATAAAACTAACACCCAAAAGTAAACGGTAAAAGTGATAAATGTGCAAAGAAGTAGAAACAATAACCAATAAATTGATTAGGATGTCACATGTTTGCTCAAAGACCAAGGCTTGTATTGAAGAGTTTTAGGAATTAAGCTAAATTAGTCTTAAACTAATTGTGGTCAGTTTAAGTTTAATTAGCAGATTCTGGTTTGTTTCCAAACCACTAGTTCACAATGCAAAGCAGAAGTGAAGAAAAACATTCTTTGGAAGAAGCAATGTTTCATTAAACCATTTGCTGAATTAGAAATGAATACCTTCATGGAGAATTGATTCTGTTTTATGGATCGGTCACCGCAGTGATTGATATAATTTAGTATTTTGACATACTAAGAAGGCAGTTTAAAAAACAACTTAAAAGATTCGTTTTGGGGTTTAAATTATCTGTTTTAAAGCCGATCTGTATTTTGAATACCATTAATGGCAGTTTTTATTGTTCATGAAGCCGAGCAGTCAAAGGCGGGGGAAAGGACTCAACGTCACCACCTAGCGTCTCGGAGTCAAAACGCACTACTTTTTTCTTTTTCTTTTTCAATAATCCGATTTTCGGAGTGACATGTAGAACGGGTTGGCGCACAGTTTGCACCCTTCATCTTCTTCACACACCTAATCACTCTAATCCCAGCGGACACAATCCCCTCCACCTTTTATAACGCTCATCTTATCTCATGATTGCATACCACGACTACTGTTCGAACCTCCATCATGATGCTAACCTCCGCTCTGACTTTCATTGTAACTGTGCTGTACCAACAACATGTACACGGATAACACATAACCATCATCTGTCTGCTGTCTGCCCCCAACAGGAAATCTTACAGGTACGGTGGATTTTAACATTAGAAATAATCACCTTTTTTTATTTTTTATTTTTTTTTATTTAACCTCCTGCACTAATCCTGGCCTCTTAAAACAGCTGTTACTTTTATTCTGGGTGTTTCTTGTTCCATAAACTTCTGCATTCAGCCTGGGCGGTTAAATGTTTAACTCGCACTCCAGCTAAAATAGGATTTATAATTATTGTCATTCAAATACGAAGTTTGTTTCTGACGGGATACAAGACATTTCTTAAAGATGATAAAACTATGGGAGGGGGTATTTGATTTACATTTCATGTAAAATGACATGTTGAAAAAACATTTATACTCAGTAATGAATGGAAACGTCTTTGTTGGCGTTACGGCAATCGAATCTTTTTGCATGTTTTTCTTCTGATATTCTTCAGCGATTAGCTTCAAGTCTTCCAGGTTGGATGACCTCTTTGCCATCACCCTAATCTTTTACACACCGTCTCACAGATTCTCTAGCAGATTCAGGTCTGGACTCTAGCTGAGCTGCTCTATAAACATTAACATTACTTTTAATCATAAATTAAAGTTAAAGGATTACTTTAAATTAGACGGGTGCGAATATTTTGGGGCCTAATTATGTATCTTGGGGGGGGGGAACTGCATATTGTAGAATAAAAGGCCAACATTTCACTAATTTAATCCTATAACTGATATAGATACAGGGGAAGAGCATGCTGTCTAATTGGTTATTTAAAAAAAAAAAATCATGTTTTCCTCTAAAACCGGGTAAATTATAACCAAAAAAGCCACAAAATTGAGTTAAATTGCGTTAACTGGTTACATATAATTGAATTAAGTTTATCCAAGTAAATTTATTAAGTTGTCAAGTTAAACAAATGTAAATAAATTAAGTTGGATGAACCTAATTCAATTACTTGTGACCAATTAACGCAATTTATTTAAGTTGGGGCTGAATTTTTTTTGTCCAGTGCACAATCCTTTGATATCTAATGGAAATCAGAATGTATTGTAAAACTGAAGCATGCATTATAAACTTGAGGTGTTTTTTTTTTTGTTTGCCCAGAGCTGCTTTCTCTCTGATGTCTAACATCGATGGTCATTCTCAGTCTGATTTAACCTCTTTGTCCTTCTGGTGTTAATTAAATGTGAAAAATCTTATTATTGACAGATTGGTTTCTTTGGGTCTTTTAGAATGAAAAAATGTGTTCAAATAAAAATGAAACAACTTGGTGTTTTAATATTTTTACTAACCTCAAGGCTCTTTGTCCTAATTGTGTCGGTTCATTTATCAACCACCAATCCATGTTGGGAGGGAAAAAAGCATATTTGCTGCTCTAACTGAATGTTTTGGTGCATGTCTGGGTTTATAAAAGGGAACACGGATGATAACGGAGAGCCAGAGTTGTGATTGCAGACCCAAATCTGCTATTATTAACCTGAATGGGAAGCTGTTGTGTTTTTTATATCATTAGAACTTTTAAAAGTGTAAATCAAAAACATTTGGAGTCTTTCCAAACTGTAATAACACAAAAATCACCAACGCCAACCTCAGAAATCCACTGTGGCAGCTGCACCAGTTAAATAGCAAAAGTCACAATAATAAACCAGTTATTTCCTCTGGTAGTTTTATTTAAAAAAATTAATCTATGGGATGTATAGTAAAGGTGACATCTGTATAGGATGATGTTTTTATCCAACCTGAAGACTACTTTGTTTGTGCTAGTGTTGCTAGTAATCTAGTAGCGCTATGCTAGTGGTGTAGTAGCGTTTAGCCTGGTAACGGAGGGCAACAGCTGGCCAGCGCCACTGGTTTTCTGACCCATCAGCTAAAACCCCGGTAAACTGGGCGTAGCATCATTCCCAATTCCAGGTTTCAACTTCTAAACCAAATGGAAAACAGAAGTTAAAGGGATGCTCAAAGCTACGTTAGCTTAGCCATTGTTAGCACATGAGTTAGCATCGATAAACTCTGGATTACGGTGGATAATTAGGCTAACAGATATGTACTTTTAAGAGTTGTAAACTCATAAAATACAGTCTATGAATAAATAGTTTATTTACTTATTTAATTATCAATAATGTCAGCTCTTTTAGCTTTTAGCGTTTTGATGTAAACAGTTGGTTTAGCTCATCGCTTTAGAAAGTTGATTTGTTGCCAGATCATTTCAGTTAATTATAAATCAGTAATTTGGGTTATCACTCGTATCTCATGGTCAGTTTACAGCAACAGGGTTTACCAATTTCTGATATATATTTTTTTATTAATATTGTCAGTTAAATGATAAAAATATTTAACATGGTTTCATATTTTTTGGATCAAACACTGTGTGAGTTTTTGTAAAGAAACCTTCCTAGAGAAATGTGAAACTGAAAATGAGTAGGAACTGCTATGCCTCAGTAAACAGATGTGTTTGTGTCATTTATTGAGGTATGACGAACATCGCTATGAATCGGTGGCGAGTAAGAGTCTGGGAAAGTCTTCAGCTGACATGCAGCAGTACGTCTTCATCTACAGGTAAGACGCAGGATTGATTAGAAACACAATGTACGTTTGCTTTTATTAACACTTCAACAAAATTGCCTTCCGTACTTCCTTCCTTCCTTCCGTGTCTTTCCTAACTGCCTTGTTTTGTCATGTCCTACCTTCCTTACTTGCTTCCTCATGTCTTACCTTGCCTTCTACCTTGTGTTCTCGTCTCTTACCTACCATGTTTCCTTGTCTTTCCTTCCTTGTTTTTTCGTGTTCTACCCTACTTACTTGCTTCCTACCTTGTTTCCTCATCTCTTACCTTCCTTGTTTCCTTGTGTTATTCTTTCCTTCCTTGTTTCCTTATGTCTTACCATCCTTGTGTCCTTGTCTTTCCTACCGTTTTTTCATGTCCTACCCTCCTTACTTGCTACCTTGTGTTCTCGTCTCTTACCTACCATGTTTCCTTGTGTTTTTCCTTCCTTGTTCTTTTGTGTCCTACCCTCCATACTTGCTCCACGTGTCTTACCTTGCTTCCTACCTTGTATCCTTGTCTTTCCTACAGTTTTTTCATGTCCTAACCTCCTTACTTGCTTCCTCGTGTCTTGCCTTGCTTCCTTCCTTCCTTGTTTCCTAGTATCCTACCCTAGCATCCTTGTTTTCTTGCATCTTTCCTACCTTCCTTGTTTTTCGTGTCCGTCCTTCCTTCCTTCCTTCCTTCCTTCCTTCCTTCCTTCCGTCTTTCCTACCGTCTTTCCTTCCTTCCTACCATCTTTCCTTCCTTCCTACCGTCTTTCCTTCCAGAGAGTAGGAGCCCTAGTTTTGTATCTGACAGGTGAACCCATGAACTGACCTGTGAACCTCTCCTGTCTGAATAGGACACACCTAGTTACAGTGGATGGTCTGCACCAGTACCAAGATAATCAAACCTTCGTCAGACCGCCGTTTTCCGTCCAGTTCAGCTGCAATAAAACTGGTCAGTAGAATCTGAAAAAAACAAAAGAAACGTTCTTTCTTCCCTCGTTGGTCCGTGTTGACATCTTCTCTCTCTGGCTTCCAGATATCCAGAAGTTCATTCTGGTTCCCCTCCGCAGTGACCCGGACAAGGCCATTCAGGAGATCGACCGGCTCTATGATGTCTTTGAGGAAGTCAGTGAAAAGTGGAACAACACGGTGAGGAAGCAGCAACTTTACGCCAGAGCAAACATTCTGATGTCACAGTTGAGATGAGAAGAGAAGCCTCGTCATCCCAGGGGAGCTCAGGGTGGAGCTGCTGCTGCTCCACACCGAAGGGAGTCGGCTGAGGTTCTTCTTCTTCTGCCTGTGGGTGTCTCCCACTGGGAAGAGACCACAGAGCAGAGCAGACCTAGAACTGACTGTCCTGGGAAAAATTTGGGATCTCTAGACTAGGAAGTGTTGAGTGGAGGGATTTTGTAGGATTCTGATGAATGGATGATTGGTTTGGTGGATGGTTGGTTGGTTGGTTGGTCAACTGGTTGGAGAGTTGGTTGGATGGGTGGTCTGTTGGTTGGATGGTTGGGTGAGTGGTTTGTTAGATGGTTGGTTAGTCAACTGGTTGGAGGGTTGGTTGGATGGATGGTTTGTTGGTTGGTTGGATGGTTGGGTGGGTGGGTGGGTGAGTGGTTGGTTGGTTAGTTGGTTGGTTCTGGGTCTTGTTTCCTACCTGAACAGATGAACCGTGGATTATTGACGTTTTCGTATCTGTCTGTTTTCAGAACGTGATGTTCCTGGGAGATTTCCACGCCGGCTGCGCCTACGTCACCCGGGATGACAGGAAGGACATCCGACTCTACAAGAACTCCAACTTCTCCTGGCTGATTGGAGATCGAGAAGACACAACCGTCACTGACAAGAACAACTGTCCGTATGACAGGTTTGTGTTAAAGTGGGAAATCAAAAGGCTGGAGATGTTCTCCAGACCAAAGTCACTAACGAGATGATGTCTCCTCTAACCTACCTTATTCCCCGTCTTCCTTTTTCAGGATTGTGGTTCACGGAGAGCCCTTCCTGAGGGCCCTCATCCCCTCATCTGGAAAAGTCTTCAACTTCGGCAAAGAATTCAAACTCAGTCAGAAAAGGGTAGGACTGTCTATCCAGCTGAATGAAACATAAGATCGTTTGACATGTTAGGAACTTGTGGCTTTATTCAGAAAGCTCCTTTGGTTAAATGAAATGAGCCCTTATGGCTGATACTTGGTTGTGTTTTGCCAACAATTGTCTCAAAAACGGAGGAACATGGATTCAGTGGCTCAAAGATCTTTAACAACAAAATGACTCTCAGGTTTGTTTTCCATGATCCCGTTCCTTGTAGCTGGATGAGAGGCTCCTGAAATCTAGTTTTCAGCCAAAACATGCAGTTCCTCGTGTTTACCAGCAGGGGGAGGCAGCGGTCCATGTGTATAAATTAGAATTAGCCATCAAATATTAATTTTCCTTCGGATTAAAGTCTGACTACGTCACTCCTTTAAACCGGACCAGAACCACCTCCCTGTAGAACCCGACCCTCCTTTAAACCGGACCAGAACCACCTCCCTGTAGAACCCGACCCTCCTTTAAACGGGACCAGAACCTCCTCCCTGTAGAACCCGACCCTCCTTTAAACGGGACCAGAACCTCCTCCCTGTAGAACCCGACCCTCCTTTAAACGGGACCAGAACCACCTCCCTGTAGAACCCGACCCTGCTTTAAACGGGACCAGAACCTCCTCCCTGTAGAACCCGACCCTGCTTTAAACTGGACCAGAACCTCCTCCCTGTAGAACCCGACCCTGCTTTAAACTGGACCAGAACCTCCTCCCTGTAGAACCCGACCCTGCTTTAAACCGGACCAGAACCTCCTCCCTGTAGAACCCGACCCTCCTTTAAACCGGACCAGAACCTCCTCCCTGTAGAACCCGACCCTGCTTTAAACCGGACCAGAACCTCCTCCCTGTAGAACCCGACCCTGCTTTAAACGGGACCAGAACCACCTCCCTGTAGAACCCGACCCTCCTTTAAACGGGACCAGAACCTCCTCCCTGTAGAACCCGACCCTGCTTTAAACGGGACCAGAACCTCCTCCCTGTAGAACCCGACCCTCCTTTAAACGGGACCAGAACCTCCTCCCTGTAGAACCCGACCCTGCTTTAAACCGGACCAGAACCTCCTCCCTGTAGAACCCGACCCTCCTTTAAACGGGACCAGAACCTCCTCCCTGTAGAACCCGACCCTGCTTTAAACGGGACCAGAACCTCCTCCCTGTAGAACCCGACCCTGCTTTAAACGGGACCAGAACCTCCTCCCTGTAGAACCCGACCCTCCTTTAAACGGGACCAGAACCTCCTCCCTGTAGAACCCGACCCTCCTTTAAACGGGACCAGAACCTCCTCCCTGTAGAACCCGACCCTGCTTTAAACGGGACCAGAACCTCCTCCCTGTAGAACCCGACCCTGCTTTAAACGGGACCAGAACCTCCTCCCTGTAGAACCCGACCCTCCTTTAAACGGGACCAGAACCTCCTCCCTGTAGAACCCGACCCTGCTTTAAACGGGACCAGAACCACCTCCCTGTAGAACCCGACCCTGCTTTAAACGGGACCAGAACCTCCTCCCTGTAGAACCCGACCCTGCTTTAAACTGGACCAGAACCTCCTCCCTGTAGAACCCGACCCTGCTTTAAACTGGACCAGAACCTCCTCCCTGTAGAACCCGACCCTGCTTTAAACTGGACCAGAACCTCCTCCCTGTAGAACCCGACCCTGCTTTAAACCGGACCAGAACCTCCTCCCTGTAGAACCCGACCCTCCTTTAAACCGGACCAGAACCTCCTCCCTGTAGAACCCGACCCTGCTTTAAACCGGACCAGAACCTCCTCCCTGTAGAACCCGACCCTGCTTTAAACGGGACCAGAACCACCTCCCTGTAGAACCCGACCCTCCTTTAAACGGGACCAGAACCTCCTCCCTGTAGAACCCGACCCTCCTTTAAACGGGACCAGAACCTCCTCCCTGTAGAACCCGACCCTGCTTTAAACCGGACCAGAACCTCCTCCCTGTAGAACCCGACCCTCCTTTAAACGGGACCAGAACCTCCTCCCTGTAGAACCCGACCCTGCTTTAAACGGGACCAGAACCTCCTCCCTGTAGAACCCGACCCTCCTTTAAACGGGACCAGAACCTCCTCCCTGTAGAACCCGACCCTGCTTTAAACGGGACCAGAACCTCCTCCCTGTAGAACCCGACCCTGCTTTAAACGGGACCAGAACCTCCTCCCTGTAGAACCCGACCCTGCTTTAAACTGGACCAGAACCTCCTCCCGGTCTCCATGATATTCTCTGACGAACCTTTGAGACCAGAACCAGAACCGTTGCGGGTAGACTGAGGTCCAGTTCCCCTGAGCTGGACTTTGGTTCCTGATTAGGTGACTTCAGGTGTTACTGGATTTACGGGTTATAGAGTAAAGTTATCTCAACACAAATGCATTCCACACTTTTCAGATTTTTATCTGTAAAAAATGTTGAAAACCATCTTTCTATCATTTTATTAGATACAAACATTGAAGTTTGTTGTCGGAGCATAAAGTTCTGGTGTGAATACTGCATCCCGCATTTCAGACTCTGGCTTCTGTTGCTTCTGCCTGCCAGGTGCTGGATGTCAGCGACCACTATCCAATCGAGGTGAGGTTAAAAGGCTCCGCCTTCCTCCTTCAGGCCACGCCCCTGCTGATCCTGCTCAGCGTCTCTGCCTTCATCGTCCAGTTCTTCCGTCCCGCTCTGTGATCGTCTGGTTGAGCCTAGACAGCGATCCTGTTGATTTTTTCTGAAGCGGTTTGTTCAGAGAACAAATGTCTCGAGTGTTTTATTCCAAATGTAACGCCTGTAAAAGACTAAAGGGACAGTTTGGTTTATTACAACATTAAGTTTTAGTCATCAGCTGGAGATTTAATATTGGGTGTTTAGCCTCAGATCTAATGCTTGTTGTTTACCTGCAGAGTCTGAGTTCGCTCCAAACTCGAGGAAATAAAGTTTTTACACTTATTTTTCTTTTCTTTTTTTAAATGTTTTTAAATGAGAAACATCGGACCAATTGCTTTTATTAAATCATATTTTAGGGGGTTTATTTAATTGTTCTTTTTCAGTTTATTTTATTTTTTTAATGCAGGTGTTTTCTGATAGTGTACAGAAACTGATGTAAATAAGATGTCAGGAAATGTTACAACATGAATAAAATGTGTGGATTTTTTGCTAACACTGTAAAGCTGTTTCTGTCGAACCTTTAAAGCGTCTGATTTGGTGCTGCTTTTTTATTTTTTATTTTTCCAACATATCAAGCCGACACACACGTTTCATACAATGCAAGAGTGCGAGAGCAGACGAAAGGTGTCAAAGGTTACAAAGCAAATCCCACTTTCCTTAAAAGTCTAAGTCGGGTAAAACGGAAGATGCATGAAATATAGTTACAAGTTAAATCCATTAAACATGAATGAAGTGACTGTGTGACTAGAAACTGGGTCAAGCTGAGAGAAAACATGAAGAAGATGGATGGATGATAAACCTTCAAGCAAGGTTAAACTGGACCTTCAGAACCACGCAACGCGTTGCTACAGATTCCAGTCCAAACCCCTTAGGATTATTACTGCTTTAGGAAAAACCTTTAACCATATTCAGGAAACACAGCAGAGTAAGACCTCCTCCTGTTTTTGTTTTTTTTGTTTTTTAGAAGTGAGGCCTCACTGAGACTCAGGTAAATACAGCAAAGTGAGACCTCCTCCAACAACGCCTTAGAAACAAGGCCGCCCTCTCTTGCCTTCTTCGTCTTGCTGATTTAGGAAACATACCAGAGTGATCCCTCTCTCTCTCACTATGCTCTCTGTGCTTTAGGAAACGTGGCCCTTACCCAGCGGGTTTGAGACGTCCTCTGTGCTTCAGGTAATGAGTCGGAGTGAGACCTCCCTCCTTTCCTCATCTCTGTACTCAATTCAGTTTATTTCTAAAGCCACAATTCACAACAAATATCACCTAAAAGCTCTTTACCCCCAAAGTAAGAGAGTCATTTCAGTCCAATCAGACCCGTAGTACAGATTTACACTCAACTCTTTGATCCTAGTTATTAAACAAGTTCAGTTTATTATATAATTTAGTAAAAAAATTTCTAAGAAAACTTAGCAGATTACGTTGAACTTCTGACTGCTTCATTCACTCCTCCTTGGGTAGCTTGTAGCGACGGTAAATTATATTAAAATCATTCATGTTGCAGCAATCCGTCATACTGAGCATGTGGATCCGACAGAGTGAGACCTCTTCTCGCATCTCCAGAGCTGGGTAGTAACTGATAACGTTTACTTGAGTAGCTTTTTGGATAAAATGTACTTTTAAGAGTAGTTTAACTACACCATACTTTTTACTTTAACTTGAGTAATATCATTTTGAAGTATTTTAACTCTTGAGTAAAATGTCTGGATGCTTCATGAAAAACAAGCATGTTTTAACTAAATAAAAACACCACACAGTTACAGACCCCTACGGTTTATTAAAGGAGATCACAAGCTTTGTTCAGCTTGTTGTTGCATCTTAAAGAGATTAATTTACGGTAAACACCACAAAAGCTGTTCATACTTTTTTTTTTAAACCCTGTTCTAAGATATATATTCACATTACCTACTGTAAGTATTGGTATTACTTTTGGGCACAAAAATTTGCCTTAGAAAATTGTTTCTCCTGCTTAACATCTGTTACTTCATTCATTTTAGTCTTTAAAACACCAGAATTTGCCCATAACTTTATAGTTTTGTTTGTCTTATGACATAATAATAAATAAACATTAGACCAGACGTTACTCAAGCAGCCTTTTTAATCAAATACTTTTTTACTCTTGATTACATTTTTTGGGACGTTTTTTTACTTTTACTTGAGTAAAAATACGTTGAAGTAGTGCTGCTCTTACTTGAGTACAATTTTTGGCTTCTCTGCCATCCGATTTTAGGAAACGTGGCTATTGGGTGAAATTGAAAGGGGATGGACAGGATCATGCCACTCAAGAATTAATTAAACTTGTTGGCAGAAAGAGGTAAAGGAGTTCAAAAGTTTTGGATAGGGAGGAACGAGGAACGCAACAGAAACCCAAATATATCAAATCAATATTAGCCCAGTAGTTCGATTACCGATAAAACTGTTGGTCCAGGTTGACATGCAAGATATTGAGTCGAGTTAAACAAAACAGTCAACACAACTTCAGTTCTGGATTACAGCCTTTGCCGGTTTATTAGTTTATATTAGTTATAAGCATTGATGACATACAGTTCTGTCGTCCTCAAATACCCCAGCAAGACTCCCTCTCTATCATTAACACACAGATTTCTATACCTAGTTCGTGCTTCATATTGATGCAAGAAGTGTCCAACAGTATCCAGATGTTTCCTCTCCACAACTTATCAACACAACATTCCTCTGAGGGAACATGTCCTCTTAACCAAGGCTATCATTTAGCAGGTCAGTGTGACCTTGACTTGCAGCATTTACCACAACATTCCCCCCTGTTTAGCTAATTTACAACCTTTAAATGTAACGTATATAACTGTAAATGATGAATGAAAAACAAGAAATGGTGGCGATATGCTAACACCTATATGAGCTTACATGTACAGTAACCTGGATAAATATTGAAATAAACATAGTGAATCCTATGCCAGTGGTGATTCGTTGTGTAGAGTCGGCTGTTCTTAAACAGGAAATTTACTCTACGCCCCCCCCGCCCCCCGCCCTGGGCGACAACCTTATTTTTGACAATCTTTCGGTACACCAAGTCACCTTAACCGACATGAGGAGTCGTCTTAACTCAAAATATGATTAAATGCAAACATGGATATATTCAAAATACGGTGAAATTACATGTTGACTTCCACCTTAAACTTACACATGGAAACTTCCACACCTTGTTGTACAGGAGAGACAAAGATAAGGAATTAATTTTAAATTCTCACGCAGTACATGACTATATTAATCGACTTTATGGTTATGTTCAAATCCTTACAGATGCATAAAAAAATACAGGTAATCAAGTGGGCGTGGCTTTAAATATTGCAGCGTTTTTAGATAAACGTTGGAAAAATGATCAATAATGGACTTTCGGTGTATACGGGGGGGTGGTGGTATTATTGTCAGCTGCTCAGTGGGTGGAGGAAAATAAACCATTACGTACAATAACATGCTCAGATTGTAGTTCATCTTTAGTAAGCTAAGGTAACAGTCATCCAGAAAGCAGACCTGATGTTTTAGTTGAGATTTTGCCAACTATCTTTAGAATAAATATGATGGGACTAATAGTCAATTTTGTTTGGATACCAGCACATTATGGGGTTACTGGCAATGGGGAAGCAGATAAAATGGCTGCAAAAAGAGATCAAGTAGTTTTAAACATCAACATAAGCAGAGCTGAAATGAAAAACTTGATAAAACAGAAAATAAGGGAAAGATTGGAAAAGCGATGGGAGGAGGGAAGGTCAGGGGGATGGTTTTATTGTGTTCGAAGGAAAACAGGAGACATGAGAAACATCAAACAGGGAAATGTAATCATTGTGGAGTAAATGAAACTATAGAACATGTTCTGCTGCATTGTCAAAATTATCAAGAGGAAAGAAGACAACTGATTCATAACTTGGGAAAAAAGAACAGGATCAAAGTAGACATGAAGGATTTATTGCAAATGACGTTATTTCAGTTTCTAAAACGAACTCATTTGTATGACAGGATATGAGTTTTTAAATAAATCTATTTCGTCATTCCGGTCCACACTCCAGTTAGTGGTGGTAATGCACCAAATTGTTTGCCAACCGCCCAAAAAAAAACTACAAAGAAGGAGAAGGAGGAAACGTGGCCTTGGACTCAGAAAACAGAGTGAGCCCTCTCTTTCGCTCTTGAATCTACGCTTTAGAAAACACATCGGAGTGAGCCCTCTCTTTCGCTCTTGAATCTACGCTTTAGAAAACACATCGGAGTGAGCCCTCCTCCTTCCTGCTCCCCTCTCTGCTTTAGGAAACGTGGCCTTACTGAGACTCAGAAAACACATCGGAGTGAGCCCTCTCTTTCGCTCATGATTCTACGCTTTAGAAAACACATCGGAGTGAGCCCTCCTCCTGCCTGCTCCCCTCTCTGCTTTAGGAAACGTGGCCTAACGGAGGTTTTCTGCAGCCGCTCCTGGTAGATGAATGAGCCTCAACCCGCTCCAGCTCCATCTTCTCTCCGCCTGTCAGTTCCTGCCGCTGCCCCGGGTGATCTCCTGTAGAACCTCTGACCAGAACCACCATGGCAGAGGTCGAACCCGCCCCTGCTGAGGCCCTGAACGCCACGGACTCCAACGGGACCGAGGCGCTGAACGCTACGGCTAAATTCGTGGCCACCCCGGAGGGCACGGCGTTGGCCTACGGCAGCCTGGTGTTCATGGCCCTGGTGCCCATCTTTTTCGGAGCCCTGCGGTCCGTCACCTGCTCCAAGTCCAAGGTAAACAGAGGTCAGAACCAGCTGGTTCCGGAGGGTCCGGGGTGGTTAGCAGCTCCAGCTAGCTGCGCTCTGACCTTTTATCGGGCTGTTTTTGATAAGGAGGAAAGTTCATGGTGATAAAACGGAGCTGAAGCTCTGCGGCTGGACCCGGTCATGTCTTCTCAATAACCGGAGTTCCTCCCAGGTTATCACCTGCTGTTTTTAGGGCTGGGTGGTGGTGATGTTGGTGGCAGCATCATGCTGTGGGGTGGATGAAAGGAGGTTCTCAGATGGGTCCAGATCCTTAAGGATCTTCCTAACTTCCTCTCGGGAAACCCTTAGTTCCCTGGAGGAGTAGGAACCCCACACATGGTAGGAACCCCACATATGACCTGGACCAGGATGCTTCACTCAGGGCCCCACATGGGACTCATGGCGCCTCTCAGCTTCTCTTCTCCAGAGGAAGATTTTCTGCTCCCACTCCTATTACTTCCTGCATAATTCCTCTACCTGATGGGATTTTTAGATAATTTATGGATGGATGGAGGGATGGTTGGATGGATGGTTGGTTGATTGGATGGATGGATGATTAATTGGATGGTTGGTTGGTTGATTGGATGGATGGATGGTTGATTGGTGGATGGTTGATTGGATGGTTAATTGGATGGATGGATAGTTAATTGGATGGATGGATGGTTGATTGGATGGATGGATGGATGATTAATTGGATGGATGGATGGTTGATTGGTGGATGGATGAATGGATGGATGGTTGGTTGGTTGGTTGGTTGCTTGATTGGATGGTTGGTTGATTGGATGGATGGATGGTTGGTTGATTGGATGGATGGTTAATTGGATGGAGGCATGGTTAATTGGATGGATGGTTGGTTGATTGGATGGATGGATAGTTAATTGGATGGATGGATGGTTAACTGGTGGATGGATAGTTGTTAATTGGATGGATGGTTGATTGGATGGAGGCATGGTTAATTGGATGGATGGTTGATTGGATGGATGGTTGGTTGATTGGTGGATGGTTGATTGGATGGATGGTTGGTTGGTTGGATGGTTGGTTGGTTTATTGAATGGATGGTTGATTGGCTGGATGGATGGATGGATGGTTGGTTGGTTTGATGAATGGATGGTTGGTTGGTTTGGTGGATGGATAGTTAATTGGATGGATGGATGGTTAACTGGTGGATGGATAGTTAATTGGATGGATGATGGTTGGATAGTTGGTTGATTGGATGATGGTTGGATAGTTGGTTGATTGGATGATGGTTGGTTAATTGGATCGATGGATGGATGGTTGGTTGGTTAATTGGATCGATGGATGGTTGGTTAATTGGATCGATGGATGGTTGGTTAATTGGATCGATGGATGGTTGGTTAATTGGATCGATGGATGGTTGGTTGATTGGATGGATGGATGGATGGATGGTTGAATGGATGGAGCCATGGTTAATTGGATGGAGCCATGGTTGGTTGGATGGATGGATGGATGGTTGGTTGGATGGTTGATTGGATGGATGGATGGATGAATAGTTAATTGGTGGATGGATGGTTAACTGGTGGATGGACAGTTAATTGGATGGATGATGGTTGGATAGTTGGTTGATTGGATGATGGTTGGATAGTTGGTTGGTCGGTTGGATGGTTAATTGGATGGATGGTTGTTAATTGGATGGATGGTTGGTTGATTGGATGGATGGTTAATTGGTTGGTTGGATGGTTGGTTGATTGGGTGGTTGGATAGTTGGTTGATTGGATGATGGTTGGATAGTTGGTTGATTGGATGATGGTTGGATAGTTGGTTGGATGGATGGTTGGTTAATTGGATCGATGGATGGTTGGTTAATTGGATCGATGGATGGTTGGTTGATTGGA
The DNA here is from genome assembly GCA_963556495.2 of Valencia hispanica. Lineage (NCBI taxonomy): Eukaryota > Metazoa > Chordata > Actinopteri > Cyprinodontiformes > Valenciidae > Valencia > Valencia hispanica. The sequence continues at coordinate 55,273,915 of OY747709.1, read as the reverse complement.
TGGATGGTTGATTGGATGGATGGATGGTTGATTGGATGGATGGAGCCATGGTTAATTGGATGGAGCCATGGTTGGTTGGATGGATGGATGGATGGTTGGTTGGATGGATGGATGGTTGATTGGATGGATGGATGGATGAATAGTTAATTGGTGGATGGATGGTTAACTGGTGGATGGATAGTTAATTGGATGGATGATGGTTGGATAGTTGGTTGATTGGATGATGGTTGGATAGTTGGTTGGTCGGTTGGATGGTTTATTGGATGGATGGTTGTTAATTGGATGGATGGTTGGTTGATTGGATGGTTGGTTGATTGGATGGATGGATGGTTAATTGGTTGGATGGTTGGTTGATTGGATGGATGGATGGTTAATTGGTTGGTTGGTTGATTGGATGGATGGATGGTTAATTGGTTGGTTGGATGGATGGATGGATGGATTGTTAATTGATTGGATGGGTGGATGGTTGGATAGATGGATGGTTGATTGGATGGATGGTTAATTGGATGGATGGATGGATGGTTGATTGGCTGGTTGGATGGATGGTTTATTGGATGGGTGGTTGGTTGTTTTGATGGATGGATGGTTAATTGGTTGGTTGGATGGATGGTTGATTGGATGGATGGATGGATGGTTAATTGGTTGGTTGGATGGATGGTTGATTGGATGGATGGATGGATGGTTAATTGGTTGGTTGGATGGATGGTTGATTGGATGGATGGATGGATGGTTAATTGGTTGGTTGGATGGATGGTTGATTGGATGGGTGGATGGTTGGATAGATGGATGGTTGATTGGATGGATGGTTAATTGGCTGGATGGATGGATGGTTCATTGGCTGGTTGGATGGATGGTTTATTGGATGGGTGGTTGGTTGTTTTGATGGATGGATGCATTGGATCATTTATCGTTTCATTTCTCCAGTTGTTTATAAAAGATGTTAAACCGAAACTCCTCCTTCTGTGTTTACTTGAATCTGATTGGCTCTCCCAGTTCCCAGGTGCTGATGTCACTTCTATCCTTTTGTCTTCTCTCCTCTGTTCCTGTGAAGACTCGTTAACTCATTAATGTTCCTGACCTGTTTCTTTAACGAGCTGATCGATCGTCCTTTCAGTCTGCAACCTGACCTCTCTCTCTTTCTCTCTTTCCACCTGTCTGTCTCTCCACCCGTCTGTCCACCTGTTTGTCTCTCTGACCGTCTGTAGGACCTCGGAGAGAATGGGTACGATTCTGGGTTCAGAGTGAGTATCAGTGTTCTTCCAGCTCAAACACAACACTGACACTGTGGGAGTTTTTATACCCAGAAACCACGGCCCAAGATGATCTTTAGATGATATAGTTTTTTATATATTTCTAGAATTGCGGTGGCTGCATCTTGGAGTGGCTCTGTTAGCTACATATTGAGCTTTGTTTTTTCGGATGGTTCCTCGATTTTCTACAAAACCGGTATTCTTTCTAGTTTTTGGTGCTGTGAAGATGGAAGGACTTTTGCTGTTAATGTTTGACTATTTGTCATTTGTTATGATGGATAACCACGGCAACAAGGTGGTTTACAGCCGGGAGCAGCTGAAATAATACCTCAACTGAAGCCACAAATCCCAGATGAGTTGAGAAGGAAGTGTCATGGATGCAGAATAGGAGGAAGTTCAAACCATCTCTTCCATCGATCATAATGGGCAATGTGAGATTGCTTGCTAAAAAGATGAACTCCAAGCCCCTACAGGGACTCATCCAGAGGATTGGGAATGCAGTAGTATGTATTTCACTGAAACGTGACTGCAGCGTCATATCCCCGACTCCGTCTCTCTGCCAGGCTTCATGTCTATACGAGCAGACAGAAATCTGAGGTGGAGCAGGAAAAGAAAAGGAGGTGGCGTAGCATTGCTTAAGAACAGATGGTGTGTTACAGCAGTGGTCCACAACGTTTTTTTTTTTTGCCACGGACCGGTTTAATATCAGACAATATTTTCACGGACCGGCCTTTAAGGTGTGGCATTCAGCCCCCTAACGCTCTCTGGTCGCCATGGTAACATTTAAACATACCTTTTAATAATTCAAGGGTTACCACAAAAACAAATACAAAGTGCATGAAAAATCTAACTCACCACAACGCTGAATCATTGAGAGCCTTGGGCCTTTTCCCCTTTCCAAAGAAACGATCGAGAGACGTTTGTTTTTTTATCCATCTTGCTAGCTTGTGGGATTAATTTTAGCAGTAACTATAACGTGACCAATAGAAGCCTCTTGAGTGTCAAGACTGAGCTATGTAACGGGGATATCCGGTTATTTTTCAAAATAAAACGGCGGTTACCCTCAGTTAATAAATAAAACGGAAATACTGGTAGTTATATATTCTTTATGTGTGGCCCAGTACCACGTGACCCACAACCAGGTACCGGTCCGGGGGTTGGGGACCCCTGTCTTACAGGACATGTTATTGTGAAGTGTCGTCTCTGCAGCCCATATATTGAACTCTGGGCAGTAAGTCTCTTTCCAAATGATTTACCAAGAGAGTTCACCGGTGTTATTTTGGCAGTTGTTTACATTCCACCTTCAGCCGTTGCCGACAATGCATGTGCTGTCATAAGTTCTGTTGTCGCTAAGCTACAGACCCAGCACCCCAATGCATTTGTGGCAATATCTGGTGATTTAAATGATGCGTCGCTCTCTACTACACTTCCAACATTTCAACAGTTTGTCAGCTGCTCTACAAGAGAAAACAAGATCGTGTTTTTTTTTTGTTTTTTTTAATGCAAATGTGAAGGATGCATACATGTGCAAAGCTAGACCTCCTCTGGGACAATCAGATCACAGTCTGGTTTTTCTCTGTTCAGAATATAAACCACTTGTTCAGAGGCAACCTGTGACAGAGAACTGTGAAATAATGGTCACATGAAGCTGAAGAAGCCCTGCAGGGTTGTTTTGAGACCACAAACTGGATGACTGATTGCCAAGCACATGGAGAGGACCGCTTTGTGACATGGTGTAGAAACAATCGTCTCACCTTGAATGTGAACAAAACAAAGGAGATGATTGTAGATTTCAGAAGAAACAGGGATAAGTCAAACACTGTTTCCATCATGGGAGAAGAAGTGGAGGTGGTTGAGGAGTATAAATACCTCAGAGTTCACCTTGACAACAGACTGGACTGGAGACTGAACAGTGAAACCGTCTACAAGAAGGGACAGAGCAGACTGGACTTCTGGAGGAAGCTTAGGTCCTTCAAGGTTTGCAGCAAGATGCTGCAGATCTTCTACAAGTCTGTTGTGGAGAGTGTAATCTCTTCAGCCGTCATCTGTTGGGGTAGCAGCATCAGAGCCAGGGATTTAAAAAGGCTCAACAACCTGATAAAGAAGGTTCTGGTTCTGTTCTGGGGATGTCTGTGGAACATCTGGAGATGATGATGCAAAGAAGGATTCTTCATAAAATCAAACATATTATGGACAACCCTGAGCATCCTCTTCATGAGACTGTTCTGCAACAACAGAGCGTCTTCAGTCAGAGGCTTATTCAGTTTTGCTGCAATACAGACCGCTACAGGAAATCCTTCCTGCCCACAGCCATCATCATCTACAACAACTCCTTGAAGAAACTTAGTTTAAGCTAAAACAACACCTAATTTACCTCTGGGATCAATAACCTATTTTTGAAGTCAGTTAAATGTTGAAACAGAACCTCAATCTATCAAATTTTATTTAGAAAGCGCTCAAAGTCCTTTGCAGATTAAAAATGACTCCACACAAACCACATTCCCATCCCTCCTCCACAGATTTAAAAGCATGATCACAGTTATACCGCCCATGCGCACACACGCTCAAGAGCAACATAAATAAGGACATTGGGCCGAGTACCGATGATCCATCAAAGGAGCCATCTGCACCGGCAGCAGCACATCAACAGCAGCAGCAGCCAAGGCACCGACACAGGGCGCCCAGAGGAGGCGAGGCCGAGACCCCCACCTCCACCCCAGTGCTACCTGGAGAGAAACCACAGCCGACCACCATAACCCAGTAGGATTGACTGAAGTAAGGTGAGCCATGACCCTGATCCAGATTCCTCCAAGGAGCGTGCTGTCACGGACTGGACCAGAACCAGAGGTCTCCAACCCACGACCCTGCAGAAGTAGCCATGTTCTAACACCTGAACATAAGGATTTATCTCCTCAGGATGTCGTCAGGTTCTGCAGAGGTTCTAGGAACCTCCAGTCCATTTGTTCCAGGCATGTTGGAGCAGGGAGGTGTCTAGGAGTTAGGGTCTGGAGTTCCAGGCTTGACAACAGGTGTCCTGCAGTTGGGGTCTACCTGCCCGTCCCCCAACACGGTACATGATTGGGCTGGGTGGTCCTGTCCAGCCGCTCACCAGGATGTGGAACACAGATGCTGCTCTGGTGGCGGTTCCAGATGTTCCATCTTCATCATCTCTGGTCCGCATGTGGACCAGATACGAACATCCCTCATGGTTCCAAAGCTTCCCTGTCAGTCAAGCTTGTTTGTGGCTAACGCTGAAGGCCGTGGTTCTGCGGCGTTTCTAACGCCGAAGGTCGTGGTTCTGCGGCGTTTCTAACGCCGAAGGTCGTGGTTCTGCGGCGTTTCTAACGCCGAAGGTCTCGGTTCTGCGGCGTTTCTAACGCCGAAGGTCGCGGTTCTGCGGCGTTTCTAACGCCGAAGGTCGCGGTTCTGCGGCGTTTCTAACGCCGAAGGTCGCGGTTCTGCGGCGTTTCTAACGCCGAAGGTCGCGGTTCTGCGGCGTTTCTAACGCCGAAGGTCGCGGTTCTGCGGCGTTTCTAACGCCGAAGGTCGCGGTTCTGCGGCGTTTCTAACGCCGAAGGTCGCGGTTCTGCGGCGTTTCTAACGCATATTGTTTGTTCCATCATCAGTCTTCATCAGAGCTCCTGAAAGCTGCTGACCTTCAGTCGATGGGCGGCTCACCTCGTGATCCACCACGCCCCCTGGTGGCCGTTACAGACGGGCCCAGATTTGTTCTGTTAGTGGAACCATCTCTCCCATCAGCCCAGCAGCGGCTGAGGTCTGTTCCTGTTGTAGACCAGCTGTGGTTCTTCATCGTCCTGTTCGTGTCCTGTCTTCTCCCAGAACTCCGCCGACGCGCCGGAGACCATCACTAGTCGGGACGCCGCCCGGTTCCCCATCATCGCCAGCTGCACCCTGTTTGGACTCTACCTCTTCTTCAAGGTGAGTTTGGACTCTGGTTCTTCACTGCTACTGGTTCCAGTGTGTCACACTGAGGATGCTCCATCTGTCCTGCAGGTGTTTTCCCAGGAGTACATCAACCTGCTGCTCTCCATCTACTTCTTTGCTCTGGGCGTCCTGGCTCTGTCCCACACAATGAGGTACAACCAGAACCAGGATCAGTTTTCCACCACAGCGGACCCAAAGTCTAATCAAGTCTCTGTCTTCCAGTCCTGCCATGTCCAGAATCTTTCCAGCATCTTTCCCAGACAAGCAGTACCAGCTGCTCTTCACTCAGGGCTCTGGAGAGTCCAAAGAAGGTGAGAACGTCTCTTATTGATTGGACGGAGATGTGGTCTGATCACATCGACCGGCTGCTGGAGACAGATTCTTTAATGTGGAGTTTATCCAACTAAAGTCCAGACTTTACTGATACTGGTACTGATGGTTCTGGAGTTTCAACTTCCAGTCCGTCATTTACTGGTTCTAAAGATTTTACAAGTTTGTGCAACTTAGAAGTTAGAGAGAAATCCCACATTTTGACTCAACATTTTTTTTTAGGTGTCCTCGTAGCCAATCAGAGGTGGATGAGGTGTCTTAGCCGCCAATCAGAGGTGGATGAGGTGTCTTAGCCGCCAATCAGAGGTGGATGAGGTGTCTTAGCCGCCAATCAGAGGTGGATGAGGTGTCTTAGCCGCCAATCAGAGGTGGATGAGGTGTCTTAGCCGCCAATCAGAGGTGGATGAGGTGTCTTAGCCGCCAATCAGAGGTGGATGAGGTGTCTTAGCCGCCAATCAGAGGTGGATGAGGTGTCTTAGCCGCCAATCAGAGGTGGATGAGGTGTCTTAGCCGCCAATCAGAGGTGGATGAGGTGTCTTAGCCGCCAATCAGAGGTGGATGAGGTGTCTTAGCCGCCAATCAGAGGTGGATGAGGTGTGTTTGAAGCCAATCAGAGGTGGATGAGGTGTGTTTGAAGCCAATCAGAGGTGGATGAGGTGTGTTTGAAGCCAATCAGGGGTAGATGAGGTGTGTTTGAAGCCAATCAGAGGTAGATGAGGTGTGTTTGAAGCCAATCAGAGGTAGATGAGGTGTCTTGGCAGCCAATCAGAGGTGGATGAGGTGTCTTGGCAGCCAATCAGAGGTGGATGAGGTGTCTTGGCAGCCAATCAGAGGTGGATGAGGTGTCTTGGCAGCCAATCAGAGGTGGATGAGGTGTCTTGGCAGCCAATCAGAGGTGGATGAGGTGTCTTGGCAGCCAATCAGAGGTGGATGAGGTGTCTTGGCAGCCAATCAGAGGTGGATGAGGTGTCTTGGCAGCCAATCACTCATCTGCTTCAGTGATAACACAGCACCAGATGGTCTGATAATCTGCCTGGTTGTTGAGATTGGACCTCACAGTATCCTCATAAAGGTTTTTAAATAATTACTGGGTGAAATCACCTGGAGGAGCCTCTGTTAGAGGCCTCAGTAAAACGGCTGCAGTGCGTTTATTCATGTCGGATTGTTAGCTATTTTGAATCCATCAGATTAACTTAAAAACCAGTATCAGTGTTTTTAATGCAAAATGTGACCCAAAAAGAGCTGAGTCTCTGTCTGCCCACAGAAATCGTGAACTATGAGTTCGACACCAAGAACCTGGTGTGTCTGGTCATCAGCAGCGTGGTGGGCGTCTGGTACCTGCTCAAAAAGGTAAGCTGTGCGTTCCAGGTCAGACATCCCACTGTTGGTCCACTGTCTGCCAATCACACGCCTTCTCTCTGTGACATCACAGCACTGGATAGCCAACAATCTGTTCGGCCTGGCGTTCGCCCTGAACGGGGTGGAGCTGCTCCACCTGAACAACGTCAGTACCGGCTGCATCCTGCTGGGGGGGCTGTTTGTCTACGACGTGTTCTGGGTGAGGACAATTTTTTAAATGACCCCCAATCATCATCATCATCATCATCAGAGTTTGACTTCAGCCTCATTTATACATTTATGCGTCATAAATAATCTTCAGTAAATTAGTGTTTGTAGTCTGATGTGCTTTTCAAAATAAAACTCTTCAATTGTATTCTTCTCATGATCATTCAAAGACATCAACTTCTGCTCGTTATGTGAGTAGTTCAATTAAACTGGTAAAAGATTATTTTTAATGACATGCAAAGAACCAGCTCTCACTCTACCATTAGTCTCTCGTTTCCTGTAGGCCAGTGAACGCACCACAAGTGTTCAGACCAGGAGGATGTTTACAGATATATGCAGAAATAAATGTCTCAAGTATTTTATTTGTTTATTAGTTAAATTAATTAATTTGTATATAATTTTGTTTTAAAAATGTAAATAAATCAAATTACACATAAATACTACTAAATATTTTTGTAATAATAATTATTATTATTAAGGATTATTAATTATATTGTACCATTATAAAAAATAACTATTATTAAGTAATATTAGAACAATACATAATTTTATTACAATAATATATATTATTAATAATAAATATATTTAGTAGTATTGATTATTGTAATGTTTCTGCTGATTTAATTTTTAGCTTAATCCAGAGTAACAGCCGACCTCTGCTCTTTGACCCCTGGAGAGGGTCACTGCTCTATAGGAGCTGATTGACTGTCTCCTCACCTGTCCGTTCTCCTGCCTCCCTCCCTCCAGGTGTTTGGGACCAACGTCATGGTAACCGTGGCCAAGTCCTTCGAGGCGCCGATCAAACGTGAGTCGACGTTTCAGATCCCTTCCTGCTTTAGCAGCTGCAGCTCTCGGTGCTCATTCGTTTCTCCGTCTCTGGCTCCCAGTGGTGTTTCCTCAGGACCTACTGGAGAAAGGACTGGAAGCCAGTAACTTCGCCATGCTGGGACTGGGAGACATCGTCATCCCGGGCATCTTCATCGCCCTGCTGCTGCGCTTCGACGTCAGGTAGGAGCTGGGCGTTTGTTTTCCTGCCGAGGCGCCTCCGCCGACCACGTCCTGACGCGTGCGTCTCTTTCCTTAGCCTGAAGAAGAACAGCAAGACGTACTTCTACTCCAGCTTCCTGGCCTACATCTTCGGCCTGGGCCTCACCATCTTCGTCATGCACACCTTCAAACACGCACAGGTACGACAAGGGGACACGCCCCCGAGCTCCAGAAGCTGAGCCGTCAAGTGATTGGCTCCTCCCCCTCTCTCTCTCTCTCTCTCCAGCCCGCCCTGCTCTACCTTGTCCCCGCCTGTGTCGGATTCCCCGTCGTCGTGGCGATCTTCAAAGGAGAGCTCACTGAGATGTTCAGGTGAGTATCCATGGCAACCGGCAGGTCCTGTAGCTGCTGGAAAGATGGGCTTGTCCTTTGGATGAGCATCATCATCATCACAGCTCCTGTAAAATAACCTCGAATCAGTCTGAATGAATCTGTTCGTAAGTCAGGTCAAAGGTCATTTGTGCTCCATGTTTTAATAATGATTGAATCAGCCTTAAATATGAGCTCCAGTAAAACATTAAATGGTTGGAAAATAGAGTTTTAGAGAGCAATTATATTTGTATAGCGCACTTTCAACAACAATGTAATTCAAGGTGCTTTACATGATTAGGGGGTAAAATAAAAGTAGCAGTAAAACAAAGTTCAAAGTCACCTGGTGACATCATAATGTAGAGCTGAGTATCATCTGCATAGTTATGGTAGCTAATCTTATTGGTTGTTAGAATCTGGGCCAGTGGGAGCATGTAGTTATTAAATAAGAGGGGCTCAGGATGGAGCCCTGGGGAACCCCACATGTGATTTCTGTTCGTTCTGATCAAAAGTTTCCTACTGAAACAAAGAAGTCCCTGTTCTTTAGGTAAGACTCAAACCAGCCAAGATTCCGTCCATCCAACCGTCTGTCCATCCAACTGTCCATCCATCCATCCAACTGTCCGTTCATCTGTTCATCCTTCTGTCCATCCAACCGTCCGTCCTTCCATCCATCCAACTGTCCATCCATCCATCCATCCAACTGTCCGTTCATCTGTTCATCCTTCTGTCCATCCAACCATCCGTCCATCCTTCCATCATCCAACCGTCCGTCCATCCAACCGTCCATCCATCCATTCACCCCTCAGTCCTTCTGTCCGTCCATCCAACCGTCCATCCATCCATTCACCCCTCAGTCCTTCTGTCCGTCCATCCTTCCATCATCCAACCGTCCGTCCATCCTTCCATCATCCATCCAACCGTCCATCTATCCATTCATCTGTCCGTCCTTCCGTCCATCCAACCATCCATCCATCTTTTCGTCCATCCAACCATCCATCCATCTTTTCGTCCATCCAACCATCCATCCATCTTTTCGTCCATCCAACCGTCCGTCCATCCATCCATCCATCCAACCGTCCGTCCATCCATTCACCCCTCTGTCCGTCCATCCATCCATCTTTTCAACTGTCCATCTATCCAACAGTTCGTCCATCCATCCACCCAACCGTCCGTTCATCCATCCAGCCGCCTATCTTTTCAACCATCTACCCTTCTGTCATTGCTCAGGAGGCAAGGTCTCTGAAGAACCAGTCTTGTAGATGAACCCAGAGGTTGAGGGATGTGACGTCCTGCCGAGGTTCTAGTGGGTTCAGCTGGATTTCTGGATCTATGAGAAGTTCCCTCAAACCGTCACAACTAGATTTGGAGGTGGACCGACGGTTCCATCAGATTTGGACCCGTTGTTCTCGTGCATCAAAATAATCTTTCTTAAGGTTCTGGTTGGACGTATAGACTGGTGCTGTGGATCAGAGTGGAACCGGTGAGCGGTCGGCAGGAGAACCAAAAGTTTCTCTCGTTTTCTTTATCTCCAGATCAGTCTCCCATCTTTCTTTCTCTTCTCTTCCCCGTTTCCTCTTCCTCACCTCCAGCCGTCTCATCTTCATCATCCTCAGTTTCTCTGATAAATAAACTTTAGAGCATAAGAAAAAAATTCTTACATTCCTCTTTCTTCTTCTCTTCTGATCCTCATCCTCACCTCTTCATCTATCCTCCTCTCCTTCCTTCCCATCGCCGTAGCTACGAGTCATCAGAGGAAGTGTTTCCTGGTTCTCCACGCATCACTTCCTTCCCGACAGTCAGCGGCTCTCCTGCAAGCCTGGCTACATCCATGGAAACCATGGCAACTGGCTCCTCCCCCCACCACCGTCGTGTCCCGCCCACCTCCTTGTAGAAGCCGGCCCCCTGTCTTTACCTGGGCAGGTAGAGCGGCCAACCAACCATCCGTCCTTCCACCCATTTGTCCGTCCATCTGTCAGCCTTCAATCTGTTCATCCGTCCATCCATCCATCTGTTCGTCGATCCGACCTTGTATCCAACCATCTGTCCATCCATCCAACCAACCAACCATCTGTCCATCCATCCAACCAACCAACCATCTGTCCATCCATCCAACCAACCAACCATCTGTCCATCCATCCGTCCATCCATCTGTCCATCCATCCATCCATCCATCTGTCCATCCATCCATCCATCCATCTGTCCATCCATCCAACCAACCAACTGTCCATCTCTCCATCCATCCAACCATCTGTCCATCCATCCATCCAACCATCTGTCCATCCAACCATCCAACCAACTGTCCATCCAACCAACCAACCATCTGTCCATCTCTCCAACCAACCAACCATCTGTCCATCTCTCCAACCAACCAACCAACTGTCCATCCATCCATCCAACCAACCATCTGTCCAACCAACCAACTGTCCGTCCATCCAACCGTCGTCCGTCCATCCATCCAACCAACCGTCCGTCCGTCCGTCGTTCCGTCCATCCAACCAACCGTCCGTCCGTCCAACCAACTGTCTGTCCGTCCATCCATCCAACCAACCAACCAACCATCTGTTCGTCCATCCGACCTTGTATCCAACTATCTGTCCTTCCAACCATTCATCTGTCCATTCATCCATCCATCCAACCAACCAATCATCTGTCCGTCCATCTGACCATGTTTTCAACCATCTGTCCTTCGAACCATTCATCCATCCATCCAACCAACCAACCATCCAACCAACCAACCAACCATCTGTCCATCCAACCAACCAACCAACCATCTGTCCATCCATCCATCCATCCATCTGTCCATCCATCCATCCATCCATCTGTCCATCCATCCATCCAACCAACCAACTGTCCATCTCTCCAACCAACCAACCATCCGTCCATCCAACCATCTGTCCATCCAACCAACTGTCCATCCAACCAACCAACCATCTGTCCATCTCTCCAACCAACCAACCAACTGTCCATCCAACCAACCAACCGTCCGTCCATCCATCCGTCCGTCCATCCATCCATCCAACCAACCAACCAACCAACCGTCCGTCCGTCCGTCCGTCCGTCCGTCCATCCAACCAACCGTCCGTCCAACCAACTGTCTGTCCGTCCATCCATCCATCCGTCCAACCAACTGTCTGTCTGTCCATCCATCCGTCCGTCCAACCAACTGTCTGTCCGTCCATCCATCCAACCAACCAACCAACCAACCATCTGTTCGTCCATCCGACCTTGTATCCAACTATCTGTCCTTCCAACCATTCATCTGTCCATTCATCCATCCATCCAACCAACCAATCATCTGTCCGTCCATCTGACCATGTATTCAACCATCTGTCCTTCGAACCATTCATCCAACCAACCAACCAACCATCCAACCAACCAACCAACCATCTGTCCATCCAACCAACCAACCAACCATCTGTCCATCCAACCAACCAACCAACCATCTGTCCATCCAACCAACCATCTGTCCATCCAACCAACCAACCAACCATCTGTCCATCCAACCAACCAACCAACCATCTGTCCATCCAACCAACCAACCAACCATCTGTCCATCCAACCAACCAACCAACCATCTGTCCATCCAACCAACCAACCAACCATCTGTCCATCCAACCAACCAACCAACCAACCGTCCGTCCATCCATCCAACCAACCAACCATCTGTCCGTCCATCCATCCAACCTACCAACCATCTGTCCATCCATCCATCCATCCAACCTACCAACCATCTGTCCATCCATCCATCCATCCAACCTACCAACCATCTGTCCATCCATCCATCCATCCAACCTACCAACCATCTGTCCATCCATCCATCCATCCAACCTACCAACCATCTGTCCATCCATCCATCCAACCAACCAACCATCTGTCCATCCATCCATCCAACCAACCAACCATCTGTCCATCCATCCATCCAACCAACCAACCATCTGTCCATCCATCCATCCAACCAACCAACCATCTGTCCATCCATCCATCCAACCAACCAACCATCTGTCCATCCAACCAACCAACCATCTGTCCATCCATCCATCCATCCAACCAACCAACCATCCGTCCATCCATCCAACCAACCAACCATCCGTCCATCCATCCATCCAACCAACCATCCGTCCATCCATTCAACCAACCAACCGTCCGTCCATCCATCCAACCAACCATCCGTCCATCCATCCATCCAACCAACCAACCATCCGTCCATCCATCCAACCAACCAACCATCCGTCCATCCATCCAACCAACCAACCATCTGTCCATCCATCCATCCAACCAACCATCCGTCCAACCGTCCGTCCATCCGTCCAACCGTCCGTCCGTCCATCCATCTATCTGTCCTTCTAACCATTCATCTGTCCATTAATCCATCCATCTAACCAACCAATCATCTGTCCGTCCATCCAACCAACCATTCATCTAACCATTCATCCATCCATCTAACCAACCAACCATTTGTCCATCCATCCATCCAACCTTCCGTCTGATCGTCCATCCAGCCATGTATCCATACAGCCATGTATCCATCCATCTGTCCTTCCAACCATTCATCTGTCCATCTGTTCATCCATCCGACCATCAATCTGTCCGTTTGTTCATCCATCCATATGTCCGTTTGTCCATCCATCCATCTATTCGACCATCCATCTGTCCGTTTGTTCATCCATCCATATGTCCGTTTGTCCATCCATCCATCTATTCGACCATCCATCTGTCCATCCAACCGCCATCCATCCTCCATCTCTCCCAGGAACCAAACGAACCGCTTCATTCAGATGGTTCAGACAGTTCAGGATCTTTATAGCTTTCATCAATGGGAGGGGCTTATTAAAGCCCGCCTCCTCGTCTATAACTAGCTTAAACCAGGTGCAGCATGAGGACAGCTTTAATCAATATAAACTTACCATTTAAAACAAAATTCTGCAGCCGATCCAAAACCAGAACCAGCAGAACATTGAAGTCAGTTAAAAAAGGGAAACTCTTGATTCATGAATATTTAATAAAAATGTTGCAAAACCAAGTTGAAGATCATTGAAATGTTAAGAAAGAGGCAAACCTATTTTAACCTAATATTAAGAAAGAGGCCTGTCTGAGTTTTAAACCCTGCTGCTCCTGAACGCTCCTCGGTGTCGACCAACACAGACTTAGAAACGGGGACAGTGAACGCAGCTTCAGTTCAGAACCAGCAGAGAGCTCATGTTCAACCAGTTTTAGACGCCCAGCATAGAACACTTTAACTGGACCTCTGACCTTTGACCTCTGGTCGCTCTTTTTCCAACTACTGCTAACTACTACTTCTCTGATTGGAGGGCACCTTTTTCACCTCATTGTGAACCGGCTATTTAGTGATGAGTTTCTCCTCCTTTCTCTGCAGGTACGAGGAGTCTTCAGAAGAGGCGGAGCCTAAAGAGGAGTCATCAGAATCTGAGAAGAAAAAGGACCAATAGCATCCATCGCTGCCGCCCACCCCACCCCTTCCACATTTCACCGGAGCCCCGCCCCTTCATGCTTCCACCCGAGAGGCGGGGTTTATGTTGCCAATGTGTTTGTGTCCGGTCTCCATGGTTACCGCTGCTATGGTACCATGAGGGGGTGGAGTTTGTTTCTGCGCAGTGCCTGACTCCTCCTCCGTAGAGCTGCTGGGAGGGGGCGGGACCTAACTAGTGGGCGGGGCTTGTTCCTCGCCCGCTCGGATGGACCAGGAAGCCGTTAAGGGCGCGTCCTCGCCGTGTCTCTGCTTCCTGGTTTATCCGCCGCCGCCGTCTGCTTCAGCCCGACTGAATGTTTACAGTCCAAACATCTGGAAGAATCCAGCTTTTTTTTATTCTCAATCGGTTCATTTGCTTAATAAATTTGAATGGGTCTGTTTTATCATTTTCAGTCATTTATTCTTCTTTCAGACCAGAAGATAATTGCAGAAAAACACCAGATGTGTCGAAATGCTAGGATTTTCTTTGTACCAAACTGGACTAAAACAGAACAGCCAACATGTGCTTAAAAAGGGATGAAAATCAACTTTATGAGGAAGATCAAATGTTTCTCCTGAATCCAGGTCCAACCTGCAGCTGGAGGAGCCCCGCCTCCTCTTTCTGCGTTACGATTGGTGGTCAGGCTGTAGGAGGAGGAGTCAGGTACAGCTCTGCCAATCAGCTGTGAGAATCTGATCTAAGCTCAGCTTTACTCTGATTGACAGGAGATGAACGTCAATATTTACTGATCTAGTTTTCTGTCATATCTGAAAGTCTTTGAAGAAAGTTGTTTAAATAAACATTTAAGGAGAACTTTAGTTTTATACGACGTGATGCGTAGAAATGACGGTCCGTTTTGGCATCAACCGATCGGCTCGTTAACCCAGAGGTCAAGGTCAATAAAGGGCCGTACCGTCAGTTCACTGGAAACTAAGAAAGATCATAAGCTTCCAGGTGGACTTACCCAGAACTACATTTCCCATAATGCCCAGGCTTTGACATCTGACATGAAATGCTGGATCTTCCCCTTTGAACTCGCGTTAATATTTACGCTGTACTTGTTTGTTGACGTTTTGACAGGTTTTTTTTTTTTGTATTGATGTAAACGACTCTGTTCTAAAGTCCCGCTTGTGTCTGCCTCAGCAGCCTTCATGAAGCTTAACTCTGATGTTTCTGAAATGTTTTTTTTTTCTTCTTCTTCTCTGTATTTGTGAAAGCGGTCATTTCACGGCCCGGACTGTATCTGCTTTTATTCGCAATAAAACTTCTGGTGGAAGAGGAGCCAGAACTCCCACACCGTCTCATTCACTGACTCCAACGTTGCGTTCGTCACAAAACAGCTTTCATGACCTTCACATGACCTTCACATGACCTCTGACCCATTCATTTCTGCTCATCAGTCAGGTTGAAGGTCTGGACTTTGACTGGATCATTGAAACACCTGGACTCTGTATCAGCTGTTCTGTTGTAGATCTGCTGCCCACATCACCAGTCGTCCACCACCGTGCTCAGCAGAGATGACCTTTGACCCTTCCCAGGTTGCTGCTCTAAGGTCATTGCTGTTGTCTTTCCTTTTTGCTGTTGTGTCAACACAGATCTGGTGCCCTGAGCAGAAAAACGGACACTGCTTTCTGTTCATGCCTTCATAATAAAACCTTATAATTACTAACATTCTGAGATATTACGTTATAATCTCGCTATATTAGTTTACAGGGAGTGAAGCTGCTTTTATTTTGATTTGATTCTCGGCTCTTTTAATGGGTTTCATGTGAAATAGTTGAAGATAAAGACGACCCGCTTTTATTTTGAAAATCCGTCCCCGGCCGTGTGATCTTAGCTCCGATTCCAGTCTGCTCTTCCTAGCTTGAACCTCTTTCGGTTTTACTCGGTTTTTTAACGATGGGGGAGGCAGACGTGAGCCTCAGTCAGACCGAGGAGAAGCCTCCGGACTCGGCTCTGGTTTCCGGGGAGGACTCGGTGGTCTGGAGCCACGAAGTGGAGGTGTGTCTTTTCCACGCGATGATCGGACACAAACCAGTGGGTAAGAATGCTAATGCTAACTCCGGGGGCTAACGGCTCCCATCCAAACCGACCCGATTTAATCCGAACCGAAACCGTTCCAAGACCAGTTTAACCAGTAATTGGGTCAGTTTAGGTCACAGGTTTCCTCTAAAGTACAGGGAAAATCTCGAAGTCCATTTAGGCATTTTCTGGAGAAGTCTGGAAAAATCGGTTTGGTGTAGAAAAATAATGATTCCCTCCAGCATCTAACCAACCATCCATCTAACCAACCATCCATCTAACCAACCAACCATCCATCCAACTAACCAACCATCCATCTAACCAACCATCCATCCAACTAACCAACCATCCATCTAACCAACCATCCATCTAACCAACCAACCATCCATCCAACTAACCAACCATCCATCTAACCAACCATCCATCCAACTAACCAACCATCCATCTAACTAACCATCCATCTAACTAACCAACCACCCACCCATCCATCTAACCAACCATCCATCCAACTAACTAACCAACCAACCATCCATCTAACTAACCAACCACCCATCCATCTATCCAACCATCCATCTAACCAACCATTTATGCATCCATCTAACCAACCAACCATCCATCTAACTAACTAACCAACCAACCATCCATCCAACTAAGCAACCATCCATCCAACTAAGCAACCATCCATCCAACTAACCTACCATCCATCCAACTAAGCACCCATCCATCTATCGAACCATCCATCTAACCAACCATTTATCCATCCAACCATCCATCCAACCAACCATTTATCCATCCAACCAACCAACCATCCATCCATCTAACCAACCAACCATCCATCCATCTAACCATCCATCCAGCCATCCATCTGACCAGCCTTCCATATACCCGACCATCCATCTAACTGACCAGCCATCCATCCATCCATCCATCCAACCATCCATTTTACCATATATCTATCTAACCAACCAACCGTCTAACAACCAACCATCCATTTTACCATCTATCTATCTAACCAACCATCCATCTAACCAACCATCTAACCATCCATCTAACCAACCAACCATCCATCTAACCTACCAACCAACCAACCATCCATCTAACCAACCAACCATCCATCTAACCAACTAACCATCTAACCGACCAACCATCTATCTTCCCATCCATCTATCTAACCAACTAACCATCCATCCATCTAACCGACCAACCATCCATCTAACCAACCATCCATCCATCTAACCATCCATCTATCGAACCAACCAACCGTTTAACCAACCATCCATCTAACCAACCAACCATCTAACCGACCAACCATCTATCTTCCCATCCATCCATCCATCTATCTAACCAACTAACCAACCATCCATCTAACCAACCATCCATCCATCTAACCAACCATCTATCGAACCAACCAACCAACCGTTTAACCAACCATCCATCCAACCAACCAACCATCTAACCATCCATCTAACCAACCAACCATTTAACCTACCAACCAACCATCCATTTAATCTTCCATCCATCTAACTAACCATCCATCTAACCTACCAACCAACCATCCATCTAACCAATCATCCATCTAACCAACCATCTATCTTCCCATCATCCATCTATCTAACCAACTAACTGTCTAACCGACCAACCATCCATTTTACCATCTATCTAACCATCCATCTATCTAACCAACCAACCGTCTAACCAACCAACCAACCAACCAACCATCCATCCATCCAACCAACCAACCATCCATCTAACTAACCATCCATCCATCTAACCTACCAACCAACCATCCATCTAACCATCCATCCATCTAACCTACCAACCATCCATCCATCTAACCTACCAACCAACCATACATCTAACCATCCATCCATGTAACCAATCACCCATCTATCTAACCAACTAACCATCTAACCGACCAACCATCCATTTTGCCATTTATCTAACCATCCATCTATCTAACCAACCAACCAACCGTCTAACCAACCAACCATCTAACCAACCAACCATCCATCTATCTAACCAACCAACCAACCAACCATCTAACCAACCAACCAACTGTCTAACCAACCAACCATCCATCTATCTAACCATCCATCTAACCAATCATCCATCTGTCTAACCAACTAACCATCTAACCGACCAACCAACCGTCTAACCAACCAACCGTCTAACCAACCAACCATCCATCTATCTAACCATCCATCTAACCAACCAACCAACCAACCGTCTAACCAACCAACCAACCGTCTAACCAACCAACCAACCAACCATCCATCTAGCTAACCTTCCATCTAACCTACCAACCAACCATCCATCTAACCAATCATCCATCTGTCTAACCAACTAACCATCTAACCAACCAACCAACCGTCTAACCATCCATCTAACCATCCATCTATCTAACCAACCAACCGACTAACCAACCAACCAACCAACCAACCGTCTAACTAACCAACCAACCGTCTAACCAACCAACCAACCGTCTAACCAACCAACCAACCAACCAACCATCCATCTATCTAACCATCCATCTAACCAACCAACCATCCATCTATCTAACCATCCATCTAACCAACCAACCATCCATCTAGCTAACCATCCATCTAACCAACCAACCATCCATCTAACCAACCAACCATCTAACCTACCAACCAACCATCCATCTAACCAATCATCCATCTGTCTAACCAATTAACCATCTAACCAACCAACCAACCAACCGTCTAACCATCCATCTAACCATCCATCTATCTAACCAACCAACCAACCATCTAACCAACCATCCATCTAACCATCCATCCATCTATCTAACCAACTAACCGTCTAACCGACCAACCAATCATCCATCTAACCAACTATCTATCTTCCGATCTAACCAACCAATCATCCATCTAACCAACCAACCATCCATCCATCTTCCCATCCAACCAACACCTTTGTGGATGTTGCTAAATTGTCTTTGATTCCTTCAGTCACAGGTCAGCAGGTCATATACTGGAAATCTTTTTTTAAGAAAACTGCAACATCAATACTTTGTCTTTCTGCCAAAGTCAAGACAATCTGGGATATGAAATGAATATTTCAGACTGCCCGCTGTGGTAACAAAAAAGGCTAGGCGATATGGCCTCAAATCTATATTGCGATATAATCTGAACGTGTGCGTTAACGATATCTATTGGAATATATTCAATTATTTTCTTTATATATGTCAAAATTACTGTTTCAAATTACATTCTCACTTTTCAGATACATTGTAGCAGAACAACAACTATTAAAGTTTAGAATGCCATTTAAAGAACATTTATTGTGCAAAATGCTTTAAAAAAATATTCATAATTTTTCCAAAAAATGCTGCACAAAAATTCTCAAAACATGAAGATATTTGAAATAAATTAAAAGCTAAATGTTTTTGTTTTTTGAAACTCCACAAAGTTCAAAATCGTCCGCTTTCCTGGTCATGAATTTATAAATTTAATAATCGCACAAAAATAAAGCTGCACATATTTGAATTAAAAATCCTTCAAGTTCAACTGTTTTTCCCCCCCGTTAAATGGAAAACGACAAATTTTAGTGAACATTAGTATTTATCGTCCTTGATGACATCATCAAAATGCGCACAATCTCGGTAGGACCGTATGGTCAACATCTCTACCGTTGGCTGAATGTATATCATTTCCACCTCATACGTTTTAAATCGCCCACCACTAGTTACAAGTTAATCGGGGGTTAAGCCGTTACCTGAGCCAGCTGACAGGATGTGAGTCATACAGGTGAGGTGGGCGGGGCTACAGGATGGTTAGATGGATGGGTGGATCCATCCATCCATGAATGATTAAATGAACTCAAACGGTCCAACCAGCTGCAGACGCTCCGGGCTGATCCGGTTCTGGAAGATGAGGAGGAGCGCTGCTCTGCGGTTCTGATGGGTCGGCTCTCTGTTTGCAGGAGTGAACCGGCACTTCCACATGATCTGCATCCGGGACAAGTTCAGTCAGAACATCGGCAGGCAGGTCTCGTCCTCGGTGATCTGGGACCACCTGGGGACCATGTACGACATGCAGGCTCTGGTGAGGACGCACAGACACACAGACACACACACACACCCGAAGCTGTCGGACTGAACCGGTTCTGTGTGACCAACAGCACGAGTCGGAGATCCTGCCGTTCCCGAACACGGAGAAGAGCTTCTCCCTGCCGGACGAAATCATCCAGGAGGTGAAAGGAGGTGAGATCCCCCTTCCGTTCTGTGACCTCCTCCATCGGCGGTTCTGACCCGGCGGAGGCCGTCATGATGACACGATGCTCGGTGTGTTTTTCAGGGAAGCTGGGCTCGGAGGAGGAGACCAAGGAGGAGTTCAGGGTGGAGCGAGAACCTCCTGCTACCCACGAAGAAGGTGACCTTCTCCTGCTTCTCTTCTTCAGCCACAATCGGCGCTGCAGACCGGAGGACATTTAGGGTCTCACGATCTGTCAAAGGTTAAAACGTGCGCTGACCTCACAGCGGGCGCCAAAAAACACGCAGCAGGTGATTTATTCAACCTGCAGCAAGATGAGCGCGATCCGTTCAGCACTTCTGCAACTTGATCGATACTTAATGTTTCCTTAACACTTAATGTTTTTAACGTTTTCCGCATAATAACAAAATAATATAATAATAATAATAATAATTGGGAGGAGAACATGAGAATAAGAAGTGTGATTTATCAAACACCGCCTCTGAAAAGTGTCTCTTAACTTTGCACCTCCATGATTCAACATACGTTTATTACCGACTGTCAAGGACCAAACAGTCAGACACCAGAACAAGGGTGTGTTAAATAAAAATAATAATAATATATATATATATATATATATATATATATATATATATATATATATATATATATATATATATATATATATATATATATATATATATATATATAATTTATTTATTTTTTCCTCCAAAAGATTAATCAAAACTCCCATTTATTAACAATCTAGAAGGGCCCAAAAGAAAATGACAGCACATCAAAATGTGTCTTTAAAATTCACGGACATCATATGTTTAATTCAAACGGGAGTAAATAACTTTTATCGCTCCGTTGACTCTCATTCATTTTTTTTCCTTTTTTTTTTTGGCAGTAGGGGACCCATGGACAGGAAGCAGAAGGGCGGGGCTTAGGCTCCTCACAGTCAATGGGCCCGCCCTCTCCTACATTTAAGCGGCAGGTCTTAGTATTTTTTTCACGCTCTACGCTAATAAAACATGTCAAGCTCAGCAGTTTAGATCGGGCCAGACGGGAAAATCGTGAAACGCGAGGTAGCGAAAATAATCCAGGAATTTTCAAAATAAAAGACAAGTCCAGATTTCCTGATTTGCTTAACTATGAAACAAAACATCATTAGCTGTTACATCATTGAAGTCAGTCGATCTGATTTGTTGTTTTTTCTAATCGTGAATGACTAGAATTTAATCTCTGAAGTGGAGAATTTATATAAAACATGAAAAAGGAGAGAAATATCTGCAGTTTTGGGAGTGGGTGATGAGTTTATATTTATTTTCTGCATGCTACCCTGTAAGTGATGCATTTGCAATCCTGCTGTGATTCCGGTATCAGCTGGGTAAAACGGTTTCGTGAGTAAAACGAGTCTATAACGTTACGCGTGGAAACCTGACAGGGTGTGTCGGGTTTCTGTTGTCAAAGACGCATCATGAATCCACTGCGCCTGTTCTCCCCGCATGGGGCAGAAAGTGTTATATTTTTGTTATTTTTAATTTAAATACCGCCCTCTGCACACACAATCTTAGCAGATCACCCTTTAATCAGGAGCACGCCTCTCGTGCGAATGTTTTCCCCGCTCTTTATTTGGGAATATCGCCCTTTGTCCGCTGTAACGCCGTGTCCTCCGTTTCTCTCCGCAGGGAGCAACTCCTCTGTGAAGATGTCGGAGCGAACGGGCGGCAGTCGGGAGAAGGAGAAGGAGCGCGACAAGGAGAAGGGAGGAGGCGAAGCAGGAGCAGCTGGAGGAGGAGGAGGGTCAAAGGAAGCGGAGAAGAGGAAGAGGAGCCGAGCCGCCGAGAAACTGCTGTCGTCTTCCAACCCGGCGAGTCCGGGAGGCGCCAAGAGGAGGCGCACCTGAGAACTGGACTCTCCCGATTGGCTGCCTTAAACCGACCTCTGAACATGTGACACGTCTAGACGCTGTTTGGGTCTCCGGTCGTCGTCGTCGTTTGTTTTTTCCCACGCTGACGCCTCCTTGCTCCGCGTCGTTTAACGTCCTCCCAACCAAAGTTCTGGTTAAATTCCCAACCTGTAGAAATCCGTGTGCGGACGCCCGGTTACACGGAGTGACGTCAGGCCTGCTGCGACGGAACGACGCGAGCGACCTCTGACCCCTTCAGAACCTCCGTCTGTGAAACCCCCCCCCCCAGTTAAGCTGAGACTATTTTGCAGAGGTGCCATAAACGTTCGAAGGCAGCTAGAGTCGGTGCGTTCCCGGTGAACACGGAGACTCCGGGGACGACGGCTCGGCAGGAATGTTTTCTCCATCCGGCCGAGTTTAATCAAAGCTACATTTATGTATTCGTTCATATTCTTAGTTTAATGTTTAGTTTCGTCTCACACAGCGTGGGAGCAACGTGTGGAGATTTTAAAATGTTTCGTCTTGGTTTTGTTTTTTTTGTTTTTTTTCCAAGTCTTATTTATTCATGATGACAAGACTGTTTGTGACATTAAAGATGAACTCATCAGTGTTGTTGCTTTTTTTTTAACCTTTTAACCTGCACATGAAAAATCACTTTCTTCATCCTGATCCTCACAGAAAAATACTTTTTTTTTGTATTCAGGCTTGGAAATAAAGCGGAAAACAGTCTACTACTAATAGCGCCCTCTGATGGTCGCCAACCTCCCTCCGCTCTCGATTCATGACAAACGCGGCGCCATCTTGAAACCCTGAAGGGGGGATTGTTTAGTGGCAAAGAGTCAAAAGTACATGAATACGTTTTGTTTACCGTCTGTAGTTTGTTTCCAGAATTTCAGAACCGGCCTGGAAAGGTTCTGAGAGCGAAAACTAAACTTTCTGATTCATGCCGTCAGAAAAGGTTTAGCTAGCTAGCATTCGCTTTAGTGGGGGCTAACGTCGGAAAACATTTAGGAAATTGCTTAAATAACCAAAGATGATGGTGAACGATGTTTGTGATGTGGCTTATAAAAGAAAGATCGGTCTTATATACCTGCAGATTTCTGTTTGACTTTTGAATGAATTTTAAGCAGAAAACAACTTTGTTTTTGTGAGTGGGTGAAACGAACTGAGAAAGGTTTATGATTGGTCAGTGGATGTAGCATGATCATGCTTCATGAACATGCGCAGATGATTCCCTTTCTGAGAGTCTAGAAGCTGGGTTTCTAATCTGCAGGGAATATCGGCGACAAAGTTTCACAGAAAGTAGCTAAAGGTGGTCAGAAATGTTGCTTGGTGCTTTTTTTTGGGGGGGGGAGAGAAAAGTCGCTAATTTGGCAACACTGAACTAAACATTTAAATCAGAGTTCTTAAGAGTTTAAATGAAGGCAACTGGACTTTTCTTGATGTCCAGTTGCCTTCATTTAAACTCTCAAGAATATCATGTCCTGAATGACTGAGAATCTACACGTAATGTGCTAATAGCCAATATGCTAATTTATTTGCAGATAAGCGGAAGTGAACTACCAAAATAAAAGCTGGGTCTTGCAAACTATATAAACTGCTGGCGAAACTGAATTTCAGGAAATTTAAAAGGGGCCTTCCACGTGGTGCGTAATAAGCCGGACCCCCAATCAGAGGTTCTGTGTCCGACTTAGCTTCCGCAAGATGTATGTATTGAGCTTCAAAGCTTAAATAGCAAAAATCAAGCAAGTAATTATAAGCAGTCATAATTAGTCCCAACTAGCATGCTAATGCTTACTAGCATGTTATCAATAGCCTCGAAGGAATGAGTAGAAAAAATTGAGCAAAATTCAAAAATAATCTTAAATGCTAACATGAGCTAGCATGCTAATGCTAGCTAACATGTAATCATTAGCCGCAAAGTAATCCCTACGATAAGTAAAAATAAAAAAAAATAGCTAAAATGCTAACATGAGCTAGCATGCTAATGCTAGCTAACATGTAATCATTAGCCGCAAAGTAATCCCTACGATAAGTAAAAATTAAAAAAATTAGCTAAAATGCTAACATGAGCTAGCATGCTAATGCTAACTAGCATGCTAATCTTTATCGTTGTTTATTTTCCTCCCAACATTTCAGCTTAAGACGTAGGATGAGACATTTTAACGGCTAACAGATGTTTACTGGGGAAGTGTATTGGTAAAAATCTGCCGATGCGATATCTATCATGACACAGGGGAGACGATACGATATATTGCGATACTATGAGTGAAAACAATATGCTGTAATTTTTAAAACTGAATTTAACTGTAGAAAAACTGTCATCTTTCTAAACACTCCAACCTGTTTCATACTTTTAACACATCAGGCTTAATACTAGATCTAGTTGATCCACTGGAACCAAGAAGGTGGAAACAGCCACAAACTACCAGTTATGCCATTTAAATATAAAATTGTGACAAAAAATTGCGATATATCGGTGTATTTATATTTTCTTACATCCCTAACTTTTACCAATGGATTTACAGCAACCGTGATGAACCAGCTGCAGGAGTTCATATGGAGGTTTTGTGGGATCCAGCTTTTATTTTGATAGTCCACTTCCACTTATCGGCAAGTGAATTCGCATATTAGCTAATTATTTACCTCCGCGTTAAATATGTAAGGGATAATGCCCTTCGAGGTGTCCATTAACAGAAATTAATGGACGACGCGGAGGCGAAGTCCATTCATTTCTGATAATGGACACCTCGAAGGGCATTATCCCGCTTATACCATGGTCACCTACGAAACAAAGAAGTATTTAATCAGTTAATAATACTTTAATGTGTTTTACAGTAAAAACCTTGATTTATAAGTTTATAAGTCGAGCGCACTATTTATTATCTCCCGTATACAGGCGTTGCCACAGCCACGTTGCCACAGCGACCCGACCGCAGCAGTGGATCAGTGAAGGGAAGTGAGATTGTGGCTTTACGTTACGTGATACAAAGTGTTAATATGTTAATGTTATCAAACTCACGATAAATAAGTTAAAAGAAATGATAAAATCACTCATGTTTTGTCTGTCCTGCTGTTGCGACGAGTCAACTGTGAAATAACGTTGAGTCTCCGTTGCCATGGTTACCATCTAGCGTTTGAGCCGGCGTAGGTACCAGATCTGCTCGGGGGTCCTGCGCTTGCCGATAACGTCACACTACCGCAACGCCACCCTGACAAACCACATTGCGCCCCATTTTTAACCCTGCCAAGCACTATTTAGTGAAATGTAAAAGAGACATAAGTTCTTTTAAAAAATGCACAGTGCCTCAACATGCTAACGTCCAGCCAATCATGTAATACGACGTCATAATTAGGCGCAGATCTGGTACCTACACCAGCGCAATAATCTAGAACTGTCATCAGGCAATTTGACGGGACGCCTTTCCTAGGTGTACACCCTCCTGCCAATCAGAATCGAGTATTCACCCAGACTATGGTATAACTACTCTTCTGATGCTATATTCTTAGCTGGCCAGTTTAGCTCGCTAGCTAAGTTTTGTAGCTTCAAACTAAATATTGAATTCGTAAGCTAAATATTTAGTTTGAAACTGTGACATTTATAAATGAATGATGCAAATATGACTTTGATTAATTGAACCCCCCCTGTTTTCTCTCCTAACAGGCAAAATAACACCAAATTATTGCTGTTAATTTTTCACCCTACACTCGTGATCCTGCTGAAGATATCTGGTACAGTTCTGCGGGTTTGGTACGCACGTTTACTGAACAAATACACGGTTGTTGTGTTCCCTGTGGTAGTGAGTGAGTTAGTCACCTGGAACAACGTCGAGCCGAGTCTCTGGTTCTGGAGAAAAATCAGCTAAAGTCCGAATCCGGCTGCCTGCGGCGCCCCATCGGTCCAAAGCGCTGCACAGCATAGGAGACTGAGCAGTCCCTCCGACCAGAGCTGGTTTCCATCTGGATTATCTAAAGGGCTTCAAACCGTTTTTTATTATTATTATTCTCAAACCTAAACCTAAACAGCAGCGTTGTGCTCAAGTGGTTCAAGTGACAGCATCCGGAACAAGATTAGTAAAAACCTTTCACCATAAACAACATTGTAGAAATTGGTTTTAAGAGGAAAACCTTGAAGTAAACTGTTGTACTGTGCTGTAAATCCCATTTAGGTGGAATAAAGAGTTTTTCTCTCCGTCTGACTGATCGTCTCTTCGTTCTCTGAGATCCACGCTGCTGCCCTCCTCGTCTTCATCCATCTTTAACTTTTTTCTTCTTCTGCCCATGAAACTGGCGTCGTGCGTCCTTCGCAGCCCCACGCCCATCCCAAGATGCATGGCGGGTCGAGCGTGGCGTTTTTGTTGTTTATGTTCTTGTAAACAAAAGCGAGAGAGGAGTTCAGTTTTAACATATCTTTATAAAAATCTTGGCAGACAGATTAAAAAGCTTAAATCGCTTCAGTTGAGTCTCGTTTGGATCTACATATTTTTGTATATTTTTGTAAAAAAAAAAAACTTTGTAACAAATTTTAACAAATTTAATAGGAAAAGAAGCTTAGCAATAGGGATGTGTATTGGCAAAAATCTGCCGATACGATATGTATCGCGATACATGGGAGACGATACGATATATCTCGATGTATCGCGATACTATGAGTAAGACGATATATTGTGATTTGTAAAACTGAATTTAACTGTAGAAAAATTGTCCCATCATTCTAAACACTCCAACCTGTTTCATACTTTAACACGTCCAGTTTTATCACTAGATCTAGTTGATCCACTGGAACTAAGAAGGTGAAAACAGCCACAAAACTACCAGTTATACTTTAAATTTTACTACAAAAATGACTGTCATCATTAATGGTTTCATTCAAATCCTTAAAAAAAATAAATCTATTTTTGTTTTGAATATCGATACAATATCGGGTGATAAAATATCGCGATATATCGGTGTATCGATGTTTTCTTACATTCCTACTTAGCAAGATGTCGAGCTTTTCACCAGCTTGTGTTTATAGCGGTTATGGTTGCTAGGCGACAGGACTTACACCAAGGTGAGGGCGGGACTAAATCTGACGGTTTTATGGCCGCCCAGTTCCAGTCTACACGGTCAACGAAGGGCCCCTGCACCCTATATTTATTGAACCCAAACAGACATAAATTAATTGATTATTTTCGTAATGTAATGCATTGTATGAGCTTATTTCCTAAAATGATCAGATCTACTAGAATTACCTCACATTGTGCGACGTTCATAGATAATATTTTTACAAACCGTGTTGAAAGTTAGACGGTAAGTGGGCTTTTTATTGCTGCATTCAGTGACCGTCTCCCGGGTTTTTATTTTATTTTTTAGTCTATGATAGGGAATATAGGAGCTATAAAATTGATAAAAAGAAGGAATCAATTAGAGTATTTGAAAACAGATTTATTGAACCAGATTTGGGGGCAAATATATAAAAAACAGGATGTTAACCGAGCTCCCAGAACGCGCTCCGGTTCATTTAATATTTCACTTTCAGGGTCAGAGACGGGATCAGATGCACACGCTTGAACCATGTCCTGCGTGGCCGTAGTGAACCCAAAGTCCGGCCATCGCACCGATGCTACGGTGCTGTAATGCTTCGTCCCCATGCGACTGGAGAATGTTGTGATGACGCTGACGGCAGCGTGTTGAAGGGGGCGTGTCCGAGACTCTTAAAGAGACATGCAGCTAATTTCAGGGCGATCAGTGCGGACATGCTGTGAGTGCAACATTTCAAATAGGTAGTATAAATCATTTATTGAACTTACAGATCTATTTCAGGTAAAATTAGTGATGTACTGGACCTCAGAATTGCTCTTCCTGCATAAGAAGAACGTACCCCCCCCCCCCTTTAAGATATTGTTAAAAGGAGCATAAGGAAGTATTAGAAATAGGGATGTGTTTTGGCAAGAATCCGGTGATATGATATGTAGGGATGTTCCATCTTGTGTGCCTCATGATTATAAAACGATTATTTTGTTGCATATTTTTACCCCATTTAGAGTTTTTTTCTTTATTCCTTCCACGGCTACTTTTTACTTTTCATTTAATGGAAACTGAATGGATTTAAGTATCCAAACCAATTGATGGCCCTGTCTTTTGTTCATGTCAAACCACAAATAAAACCAACACACGTCCAAAATATGTTTCATAATCATATCAAGGTCATATTTTCAATAAAAGCTAAAGGAAATGTGTGTTGCCAATTTAAATATAACATAGGGCGACCCTATTTTGATTTCCATAAAATAGGAAACTTTATCCAATCTTTAAACGCATCAATCATTTTCTGTTTACTTAAAGAATACGTTAGATTTTAACAGATTTAAAGTATTCCACAAGGATCAGTGTTGGGACCTAAGATCTTTAATTTTAAATAACTATAATATCTGTAATGTTTCCAAGTGCTTAAAACATCTATATTATTAATTATATTAATTAATTAACAATTAATTAATATAATTAATAATATAGATATTTTATAATATATTATCATATATTATATAAATGTTATAATTAATATAATTAATTTATATATTTAATAAATAATTATATAATTAGTTATTAGAATATAATTATAGTATTTTAATATAATTAATTCATATATATTATTATTATAATAAATAGTATTGTTTATGGAAGATACAAATATTTTTTGTTCTCGTGATGATTTGCAGTATTTAATGGATTAAATTAATAAGGAAATTATTACATTAAATCTCTAGCTTGATAAAAAACAAAAAACTAATTACTATTATATTTGAATAAAAGAGTTAATGAAAATAGATTTTCAGAGGTATTAATTGATGAGAGACTTATTTGGAAGGCACATATGAGATACATTCACTCTAACATATCAAAACGTACTGCACTACTAATGGTTAAGCAAGTCTTGGATAGTGCATACCTGCATATCTTTTATTGCTCATTAATTTCACCTTATTTAGGTTATTAATAAAAGAGCTGTACGCAGCATTCACAATGCAGGATATAGGGACCATACAAATACATTTTTCTTGCAGTATGGAATATTACAATTAATTGATTTTGTTGAATATATTACAGTCCAAATTCTATATAGAGCAGAAAAAGATGAATTACCTGAAAATATCCAGAGTAGGTTTTGTTTTAAGGAAAATAAATATACGCTGTTTCTCTGTCTGGAGTGAAGCTGTGGACCTAAAGTAATGTCCAAGGATAAAACATTTTTTTAAAATTATGAATAAATTATTTTTATGAAATATGGGTATATATCAAGAGAAAATGAATAATCTTTCATGATTATCAAGACGTGGTCATTATTAAAGACGGCTGGATAGTAAAACTTATTTCTTGAAGCTAGGAAATCTGGCTTGTCCTGATCAGATAACATAAGATAATTTGACTCATTATGTAAACAATTATATTTAATTCCATATTCATGCATATTCTTTTACTAAAGGCTATGAATAAATGGTAAGACAATTTACAGGGAAGGGACATGAAGGAATTATAACAAGAATTATAACAATTACTTATTGTACTGATTGTATTTAATTGTTTTGATAATTTTATCACTACCTTTTTTGCAGCAATTTTGTTTTTATTTTTTGTATGTTGTTTCACGTAAAAAATAAATAGAAACAAGCAAACAAAAATGAAGCTCTTAATATGTGGAAGAAATGAGGATTAACGGAGACTAGACGGTTAACTTCATCCCGTTCCTCGTCTCCAGGCACACTGCCCTGCATGTTTTAGATATTCCCCAGCTTCAGACACGCCTGCTATAGATGATTGCAGTTCAGCAAAAGCCTGTTAATCAGCCATCAATTAAAATCAGCTGTGCTAAAGCAGGGAAACGTCTAAAACATGCAGGGCAGGGTAGGGAGACTTCATTATATCACCGCATGTTCTCTGGTTATTGTAGAAACGTCCACAAGAGGGCGCTGCAGGCCTGTCTGAACAGGCGTGGAAACTGGGATTTAACAAGCAGGTTTTACAGGTTTAGACCTGGATCCTCATTCATCAAGTGTTTATAGAAACTGTCCTATATTCTATCCTATGAATGAAATTCAGAATATTCATATGAACAGTCAAAAGTCGGATTAATAAAAAATGCGGTGGCCAGTTGTACTCATGTTCCTCCTCAGTCATCTGTAGATAAATCCCACATGTGCGTACCTAGGAGCTCGTTCCCGTTCACTCACTTACATACAGACACGCCCCCAATTAACCATATTTGGTCACTTCCTTTGACGCATGCATTAAATCCTTGAGTTCTTCCTGAAAATAACGACCAAGAGAGTAAAAAAAGGGATCACAGTGACACAGAGATCGAGGTCAAACAAAAAAAGAGTCATGATAAAGAGACTTTATGGATATTATCATATTTAACATAAATTCATTTTAGCACAGATAGTTTTTGTCCTCTGTTATCTGCGATTCCTCTGCTTCATGTCTCCCCCCTCCATCACACAGCTGTTATATTCCCGCTGCAGGCATAAACAATCGTTTTATTCACTTCTGTGGAAATATTGAAACTTCTTAGAACAAAGTAAATCAGGAACATTTGTGTTTGGTTCTATCAGTTCAGGGGGAACCAATAAAAACAGGAAGTGACAGAGGCAGTAAATGCGGTCGGGACAGTGGAGAGCTTCCTGTTGGAAATAAAGGAACTAAATGGTTGGATATCAAAGTGAATCCAATAAAACGTCCCTCAGCAACACAGCTGGAGCAGATCTTCTACTGGGGGGGAACAGATCACCACATGTGACCCTCGTGTGGCCGTCTCCATGGAGACGCTGCTTTGGCTGGCATCAGTAACCATGGAGACAGAGACAACCTGCTGCACCGATAAGCAGGACCATCCAGTTTCCTCACTAGTTTGCTAACCTTTGATTTAGAAGTGGAACAACATCCTTTAAACTGAAGCGTAAAAAAAGCTGATGGAGAGAGCAGACCTCCATGAAGCTCCTCACACCCCCCCAGATCGCGATTCACAGGATCTCCATGCATGATCACCCCCAAAATATAATCATTCATTCCTTGGTACATTT
This sequence comes from Valencia hispanica, assembly GCA_963556495.2. Lineage (NCBI taxonomy): Eukaryota > Metazoa > Chordata > Actinopteri > Cyprinodontiformes > Valenciidae > Valencia > Valencia hispanica. The sequence continues at coordinate 55,242,790 of OY747709.1, read as the reverse complement.
CTAACATTTCCTAAAAGTTTAATCCAAATCCGTCCATAACTTTGTGAGTTATTTAGCTAAAAGACAGACAGACGCCAACATGAGGAGATAAACTGATGAGATAAATACGTGCAGTTCCCCCGTTCTACCACTAGGTGCTGTGTGTACGCATGGTCAGAGCTGTTCTTCCATTTACGAACATTTCTACGCACAAGAACAAGATGGTAACTGCCACACTATGCGTAGCACTGTTCCTGAATACGAACATATCTGTTCATAAGGACGGTTGATAAATGACGGACCTGGATTCAGTCTGGAAATAAAAGAAGCAGATCCTAAGAAATGTGAGCTGAGCTGAAGAGGAAGGAGGAGCTGAATGTCTTTCTGAGGGTAAAACACAACGGAGGAGTGTGAGAACGAGTGCAGCATGAATATTCATCGAGCGCTGAGATTTCCCAGCAGAGTGTGTGTGTGTGTTCGTGTTTTCACGGCCCCAGACGTGTTTATTCATAAATCATCTCATGTTTATTCATGCAGGATTATGTAAACAAGTGGGCGGACTCAGACACACAAGGACCTGCTGGTCAGTGGGGACGAGCTGGATCTTCTCCGGATTTCTGACTCCAACATGCAGCGCGTTGCAGCTAAACGCTGGAAATCATCCTGATTTCATGGGGAACATGAAGCTGAAGGGGGTTTACGACCACGACGGTTTAACTCTAGTTTATCTCTGGTGAAAGTGTTTCTGCTCAGACTGAAAAACGGGGAAAACGGGAACATAAATCAATCCAACGCTTGTCAGAAATCCTTCCCTGAATAGTTTAGCTCAGTGTTTCTCAATGTTATATCTGTCATTTTTTAAGTGTTTGCAGCTCTTTTTGTTTGTTTTAAGTCTTAAAACAATTTCCAAGTTGAGTTAACTAATGAACTCTGTTGGGTAAAATCTAACCCAGACGGCTCAGTCTGTGATTCTCAGGAGAAAAAAAGGAAGGAATGATTCACAGGGATGTGAAGTTTTAGACTGAAAGGTAACGTCCAACACAGAGCTGGGAATCCGTTCAAATGTCAACAATCCATTCGATTCTCAAGAGTTCGAATCGATTATCACGATCCGATCGGTTTCAGTTCGATACTGATATTGGTCTACGTTTTTTTGTTGTTGTTGTTTTTTTACTGTTACTTTGGCCACGCCCACACGAAGCCGGTGCGTTCCCTATCCGATCTTTTTTTCCCCTCGTTCTAAAAATAAATTCTGTAAACACGGCGTCGTCTCAAGAAATATCTGCGTCCACACTAAACCACTGAAACCGACTGAAAACGGTGTAGTATACATGCCAGACCAGTATGGGGCGCTGTAATTCTGCCACAGAGATACACTATAACACAGAGAAGAAGACGTTGAGCATGTGCATAACGTTGCGCGCTGTAAACGAACCAAGAAGAATACATTTATAACAAAGCAATAGATTTTCCTGTAATAAAGCTAGTAGGCTTAGTAGCTTCTGCAGCACGAACAAAATCACGTAGTCCGCCATTATTGCTGTTGCAGTTACGAGTGACGCAGCCGACACGTGATGTGATGACATCATCGTTTCACAAAATATACGGCTTGGCTGTACACACGAAACCGCAAGGGTGTCGTTTTCAGATTTATCCACTTTGGGACCCGGTTTAAAAAAATAGCGTTTTCAGTCTCCCAAAACGCCGGATCCGTGTGGACGAAAGGCTGATACGATAAAAAATTTATACGTATACAGCGAAACGCGTCTCTGTGTGGGCGAAACGCTAATACGATAAAAAATGTATACGTATACAGCGAAACGTGTCTCTCTGTGGACGGGCCCTTTAATTACATGACTGTAATTCAACGACGCAACGCTTGGTGGCGCACAGCTCACTGGGAGAAACTGTATTAACCCTTTCAGACCGAAGCCTTAAAATGCCCGTCTGGACTTTAATTCTCCTATTTTACGATGTAAAACGATTAAATCGAAAAACATTTATTATTTTTTTTGGTGCACGAATTGATTTTTAAGAATTTTCATAAGAATCGATTCAGAATCAGAGAATCGATTTTTATTTTTTATTTAGTCGCCTTTTTTCCAGTGTAAGTCCTGTGATGTGGCTTTTGTGACTGAAGGTTTAAATAAAGAAAATGGCCGACCTGTGAAGATTATTAGTTTAGATTAATACAATGAAGAAGCTTTAATACACTGGAAAAAAGGCTACTACAGAAACAAGTAAAAAATAAATTGTACAAGATATTTTTGCTTGTAATACGGTAAAAAAAAGTGAATATTGTCTTGAAAATATTTCTTGAAATAAGACAATATATTTAAAAAATACGAAAAAATGTCCACAAACAAGGGATTTTTACGTTCTTGAAAATCTTTTTTTGCAGTGTGGAGAGACTTGTCGAGCCGCTGAACCCGAAGAGAGACAGCCGCCAGAGGACGGACGTGAGAGGACGCCGCCGTCTTTGGAAGAATTTTCGATAAGAATTGTGAACGACTCAGATTCTCCAACATTAACGGCGTTCACTCCACAGTTTTCACGTTAAAATCTTCAACAACGTTGAGCTGTTGTTATTGGGAAGGAAAAAAAATGAGACTTTGAACCTATTTTTTCTGATCAAAACATTTTCAGTGGGGTAAAAACATTATTTGCGCCACCAATTGCGCAAGTTGTCCCATTTAAAAAGATGAGAGAGGCGTGTAATGTTCATTATAGGTACACATCAACCATGAGAGACAAAATGAAGGAAAGAAAAAAATCTCAGGTGAAAACTTTTTTTAGATTTTTAAAGAATTTATTTGCAAATTATGGTGGAAAATAAGTATTTGGTCAATAACAAAAATTAATCTCAATACTTTGTTATATACCCTTTGTTGGTAATAACAGAGGTCAAACGTCTTCTTTAAGTCTTCACAAGGTTTGCATGGATGGTTTGGTGTTGTTGCAGACATTCACACTAGCCCCAACACTTTTTTAAAGTCACGCCTTTAGTGTAGCTGACATAATTTCTGAATAATTGTGATGTTGCAGAGGTCTGTTATTTGAACACAGTTAGCTGTAGCAGTGAAGGATTGTCGGTGTCCTCTCCGCAGCCTGGAGGTAATCCTGTTTGTTCCCAGGGAGTTTCCAGGCTGTCACCGATCCAGCAGGATGTTTGAGTAAAAATTCCTGTAATCTTTGAAGAATAGAGCCCATTATCCTTTTTATCCATCCCTACTGTAGCCTCAGAAAAGCAGCTGGAGTACCACACAGTAGGATTATACGTCCACATACTTCAACCCTGGTGGTCTCCGGGTGGTCTGGAGATGGTCAGATCACCTGTAGACGTCGGCTGCTATGAGACTCACAGTTTATGATAACCATGAAGAACACTGTAGTATCACCGTGTTTGCTCTAAATAAAACACAAATATGCAACATGTTAATCCTCGTATTTAAAACAGGAAAGCAGTGATTGTTCTAAAATTGTGGCGCTCAGGTTGGCAGCACAATGGAGAAGCTGGGTTTGCTACGTTCGTTTCTTTGATAATTTGTTATGATGAGTAACCGGGAGGAGATGATTAACATCGCAAAGGCTGAAATAATGCCACAATGGAAGACAAAAATCCCTGATGTGTGGAGAAAGAGGCGCCGTGGATGCAGAACAGGAGCAACGAGGAGAGAGAGGAGAAGGAGGAAGTTCAAACTATCTCTTCCATCGATCAAAATGGGCAATGTGAGATCACTGGCTAACAAGATGGATGAACTCCAAGCCCTTACAAGGACTCAGCCAGAGTATCGGGAATGTAGTGTTAATGTGTTTCACTGAGACGTGGCTGCAGGATCATATCCCCGACTCCAACGTCTCTCTGCCGGGCTTCCTGACTGTACGAGCAGACAGAGATCTGAAGAGGAGCGGGTGGTGCTTGTCAACAACAGATGGTGTCATCCAGGACATGTTACTGTGAAGCATCGTCTCTGCAGCCCAGATATTGATTTCTTGGTAAGAAGTTTTCATTTATATTATTTTTTACTTAATTTCCCTCTGGGATCTCAGTATTTTTAATTGAATTATTGTAGGGATTGTGGTTTTCCATGTTAGGATTCTGATTTTAGAGCAAAACTTTCTGTTGTTTTCCAGTAAAGTTGCTGATTGGGCAGAATATTCTCCCTCCGTGCTGTTGCTGGCTCTGATCAAGTGACAGGACTCTTACAACTTGGCTCACTAAAAAGAACCGACACCCAAACGGCTCTTTAAATATTTTGTTTCTTAAATTAATTTATCACCAAAAGTAAGGTATAAAAATGTGCATCTAAACATAATTGTATGAAATGTTTATTATTTATGGTGTATTATATTCACCATGGAACAGAGTGGTAGAAAAAATTAAATGTTAAAGTACAAAAACAATTGATTGTACGTAAAATATTTATAAACTGAACTATTTATAGTGAAACAACAACAGAAAAGATAAGATAATGTAGATAACTGCAGAGCCTGCTCATATGATATTTTAACTTTGCATATAGTCAATATATTTTGTCTCATTTGCCTTGTCTTTCACACAATGAAGATATTTTTCTACGGTCTGGGCCGTCGTCCACACGACAACGCAGATTTCCGGCACCAAAAACGATTCTTTCTAAAAACTCCGGCCAAAGTGAAGATCTGCGTCTTCTCTGTTTTAAGCGTTTGCGTGTGGACAGAAATAACTGGAGGTTTACGTTTCGCAACGTCACTTTCTGCGACAAAAATGCTCCGACATCACATGTGCGACCTGTTTCCACTCAGAAACAGCATTTATGCCCTCAGAGACGTGTCTGCATCATGGATTGTCCAAGCGCTTTTTGCTTGCTTGTTTTTACAACCTCAGTTACTGATGTATGTAGAAGTTAGAGCTTAATCTGAGTGGATAATTTGAGGGAACTACTGCCCCCTACAGGTTTGGCATGTCTATGAATGTGGTTAACATCGCACTTATGCGGTTAGGTGTGGACAGAGATTTATTTATTTTTTAAACGAGGTGATGAGAATATTTGTTTATACATGTGAACAGGGCCTCAGTGTGACACTCACAGACGTGAACGTATTAAACCTTCTAGGTTATAATGCGCAGGAACGTCGGATTTGATCCAAAAGTTTTCGTTAGCTCAGTCGTTAGCTGCATAGCTAGCAGGTGTTCTGGTGTAGACCCGATCCGACCCAAACGCGCAGCTTGTCCAGAAGCCCCAGGGTAGAAAAAGGAATCACTTTGATTCATGTTCCTGGGCGGGCAGCACCAGAGGTGGGTAGTAACCAGTGGCGGATTTAGAAAATTGGGGGCCCAAGGCGAAGGTATGTAGCCCCCCCCCCCCATACAATTAAACGAATGAGCAAGTACAAGTAAAGGTCGTTGGAGAGGGGAAATAAACCTCGCCCTTTAAACGCGACATACACTCTTTACGCCAAAATGAAGATAGAAAACAAATTGTGTTGCACTACACAAAGTAATAGTCCCAGGTGAACATCAGAGAATAAGATTTCAGATAACAAGTCTTTGCCAAAATGCCAGGAAAACCTGCACTGTTTATTGAACTGTTTCAAAACTATAAGCATCCTATAAACATACTATGTACATGATTGTGAGTTAGTCTGTGAGAGAGAAGAGAAATTGTCCTCCAAATCATTCCTACTTGTTGACGTCTTCTTACAGCCTTCACACCAACATCACAACGCCGATCAAAAAAAACATTCACAATAACAATATGGTCTATGAACAAAATGACTGTGGACCAATTTTTGGTCAAATAAAAGGTTGAGTTAATTACCTTAGCTATCCAGAGGTTGGTGGTTGGCTTCTTTCTTCTCCTATGAAGTGGGAGATAACAGAAAACAACAGCAGTCGATCATTGAGATTATGATTTAATGTGATTTATTGTATTGTTAAATGATTACCTTCTCCCTGTTATGTCTCTGTCCCTTCCTTTCTCTCTTCCTCATCCTCATGCCCGTGTTTACTCTTTTGCTCTCTTCATTTTCCTCTCCTCTCTCTGTTATTCTCCTGCTCTCCACAGCCATTTTCAGACAGAAGTTCTGGAATATTTGCGGACATTTCCATCGGGTCTTTAACCGGAGTTGTGCTTTCAAACACGTCACTTATTTCCAGAAAACTGCCTTTCGGCTGCTTTCACACAGCAAGAAACGTACCGGAGGATCCTGATGAATGTCTGGGGGGTGCGGAGGAGTGGGGGGTTGTATGGTGATATGACGTAAACTTAGTGCGGCGGACGTACGTGTCATTTCCCCAAACAAATGGATTGTTGCAGAGATGGTTGACGAATAAGCAGATCTACTCGCAGCGCTCGTCTTTGTGATGTGTGCAATTTTGCGCACATGGAAACGCTTAGGAGACAACGACGAAGAAGCTGAAGGGAAAATAGTGGCATTTCTACGTCATCAATGTGTGCGCTCACAGAGTTCCCTGCATAGACATATATAAAGATACATTTTTAAAAATGTATATATTGTTTATATATGTCTATGGTTCCCCACCGCCCCACACCCCTCCAGCTTTCCTGGAGCATTTCCTGATAACCTGAATGCGAACACCATACCGCGAAAAGTCCGCTCTTGTTACTAGGTCCTCATCCGTAAAATTACCGGTAAAGGGTATCCGGACAAAGTCCTGAAGATTGCTTTCAGACACAAAAGCCAAACAGACGAAGTCCGGAAAATTACTGTTTTTCATGGCCTGTTTAAAAGAGGCCTAAGACTGTATTTGATGCAGTAGTTATTACTGGCAAATCTCCCCCCCTCTTAATTTTTAGGGAATACTATACTGACTTGTATGGGACCTTTGTGAACGATTGCACAACGCTCCTCGGTCATGAGCTTCTTACGACAGCTTCTTCCCTGCAACTGTTGAACTGCTGAACTCCAGCTGTGTCCTGTAGAGCACATTTATTTATTTTTATTTATTTATTACATTTATTTAAAAAAAAAAGTTCACTAATTTAATTTAAATGGCTTATAATTCCGGACCTGAGTCCTAATTTCATACCATCACATGTAACGTGAGATGGTATGACAATTAAAGTTCCTTGAATCCTTGAATATTTAGGAATGTTAATCAATTGTGATTAATTTAGAGCTACCCTGTGATTAATTAGATTAAAATTTTTAATCGTTTGACAGCCCTAATGTATATATAGGGCTGTCAAAGATATATATATAGATATATATATATATAGATATATATTCGACCTAATGCAAGTGTTAGTTGGTTTTATTTTCTATTGTTTGGAACAAGCGCTTTATTTTGTAGTTGTTTTGCCTTTCAGTCTTTAGAATCACCTAAATTTGCACCAAGCGTTTATTATTTTTGTCTGTCTGATTTTATCACTTAAAAATGAAATCAGATTTTATGATCAGTTACTCAGTTCTCCAGTAGCCTTTTTACTGAATACTTTTTTACTCTCACTTGAGTCATTTCTTGGACGGCTACCTTTTTTTTACTGTTGAAGTAGTGATACTCTTACTTAAGTACAATCTTTGGCTACTCTACCCACCTCTGCCAGATTGCACTGAGGCAGATTCCTGCTGATGTCCTGGTCTTTGCTTACATTCATCATCAAACAAATGCATTTAGTATTTCGCCAAATTACGAAGTAGATCCTTCATGTGAACAGGAACAGAACGGACATGATGTTTCCTGAGCAGATGAAGTCGGGGACAGGGTTTCTGCTTCTAAAGACGTGGATTTATCAGGATGTTTGATGGTGGTTCCATTCTTTTTCTTCTTCTTCTTCTTCTTCTATGGTCTGCAGGAGGATGATGCTTCCAAACATCCTAAAGCCCTGCTTGCTTGGTAAGTCCAGAAGACCCGATTTGGTGGCGGGTTGACTTCAACCCCCTCCGGCCTCGGCTCTGTGAAAGACAACGAGGCAGTAAAAAGGACCAAGCCCACCTGTAAGTGATATCTTTTCACTGTAAGGGGGACTGGAGGACATATTTAACCGGGTCGGGACCATCAGAGCCAAGGTTCCTCCGCCGCCTTCCAGAGATCCGTACAACAGCTTTATGTTTCACTCCACAGGATCTAGAATAAAATGAAAAATTAATGTTTGTATCATCAAATGTCACCAAGTTCTAACCCAGCACTACCTCAATAACTTCTTTTTCAAAACTTTTACTTCTGTTCACAGTAGGGAAGTTCCATCTATTTCGACTATTAAATTATTATTTTTGTTGCGTCTTTTAGTTTTTTTTTTTCTTCATTCCTTCTATGGCCACTTTCTACTTTTAAATCCATTCAGTTTCCATTAATAGAAGCAATCTAAACATATTAATGTCCCGTCTTTTATGTGTGTGAAACCACTAATAAAACCAACGCATGTCCAAAATATGTTTCATCATCATATCAAGGTCTTATTTTTCCATGAAAGCTAAAGGAAATGTGTTTTGGCACTAAAAGTATAATATAGGGCGACAATATATTGATTTTAATAAAAAGAGGAAACTCGGTCCAATCCTGAAACAATTCAATCAATTTCTGTTTACTTAAAGAAATCTTTTGATTTGAACATATTTAAAGTGTTCATGCTCTATGTGGTTATAAAGAATTATTGAATAAACTTCAGATTAGCCTTTACAAGTCAGCCATCATATAGATATTTAAATTCTTTGTTTGGAAATGGATAAAATAAATAATTAAGTACTAGAAAATGTACCCGTCGCAATAATAGCTCACTTTTTAAGTGACGAAAGAACAATATTACACAAAAATAGAAATTATACGCTAAGAAACTATTTTCTTATCAAAGTAATAATAGAAAGCAGTCGATGTGATAGATGACCTTTGACCTTCCTCAGCCTTTTCATAGTTTCTGCATCAGTGTGACCAACGGGGATCTTTGGTTCCGCGACCATAAAGCTACGGCTGAGCTGACGTCTCGTAAACAGCGGCCGCCCTGCGCTGCAGCTCGGGGAGGACGCCTCGCCTCACGATGCAGCTAACATAAAACACAACAACAAAGACGCTCCATTTAGGTCAGGGTCCATTTGATTTATATAGCACCTTTACAGCAGCATGAGCCGCCCCAAAGTGCTGAACAAGGCACAGAAAAACACAATCAGGAGTAAAAACAGAAAACAAGATAAGTACAAAACGAATAATCACAATAAATAAAACTATTACATACTAAGTCAACCTGCATTAAAAGCCAACTACATTACAACTAAAGAGCTAAATATTTATTCCACCCTGCATGGCTGAAACACTAGCTGCAGCCGTGATGTTTCCGCCGGTCCGTCCCCTAAAAATGTCCTCTCAGTTCATTTTTAAATCGCTATCCATTCGGCACGTTTTCACGTCGCCATTAACCGATTTAACGGCGAATCGGCACGCCGCCGGCGACGGTTAAATGGTCAAATCTGACCAGAACTCCAGTACCTCCTCTAGCCGGACTCGTGAAATGCTCCTTGGTTCCGATCCACGCCTGTGACGGGTTCCTGGAGGACCTCGTCCTTTCAGCTCACTCCGTGACATCAGCCTAAGCTGACATGTGGAGTGATGTCGTGAATGCTTGCTGTCACAGGACATGATGGGATTTCTTCCTTCAAGTGTTTGTGGCGCTGCGAAGCCTGAGAGCGATGTAGACGTTCCTCCGCCACACACACACACAGCCCTCATTAGTTATGTATGGGGGGGTGTGTGTGCCAGAAGTCATTTGTTTGTCTCTAAGCAGCTAAACTCTCTTTTATCCTGCTGATAATACATCGATTAGCATCTCAAAACCACACAGAGGCCTTTTAATCAAACCTCGAACACACACACTGGGGCCCCGGGGCCTCCTGTTGGGCAGCGTGTGTTTATTGAGAAGAAGGTCATGTGCGTTTGTTAGCGCTGAAGCTAATGAGCGGCGAGGCTGAGGACTCAATCTGCTCCGGTTTTAGCTCAACCTTCAATTTCAATCACAGTTTGTTTCTATAGCGCCGATTCACAACAGACGTTTCATCTCAAGGAATTTTACAAGAAAAGTCGTTTCAATACAAACGTTTTGATAAATTTAAAAGTTTCCTTTTTCAGGAATCCCAGCAGATCGCATCGAGCCGTTGACTTGCGCCTTGTTGATGCAGACTTTCCAACCACAGCAATCCTTCAGCAATCCCTCATACTGAGCAAGCATGTAGCGACGGTGGAGAGGAAAAACTCCCCTTTAACAGGAAGAAACCTCCAACAGAACCAGGCTCAGGAGGAGCGGCCATCTGCCACGATTAGTAATTACACCAGTCTAGGGTTAAAGCTGAAGAAGAGAAATAGATATAAACAGAGATAGGCTAATGTAAGTAGTGTAGTGTATCATATTTAGGTACAGTGGGGCAAAAAAAAGTACTTGGCAGCCACCGATTGTGCCCAAGTTTAAATTGTCCCACTGAAAAAGATGGCTACACTTCAACGGTGAGGGACAGAATGTGAAAAAATATATCCAGAAAATCACATTGTATGACTTTTATAGACTTTATTTGTATATTGGTGCAGAAAATAAGTATTTTGTCAAAACAAAAGTTCACCTCAATACTTTGTAATGTAACCTTGGCTGGCAATGACAGAGGTCAAAGGTCACCTGTAGGTCTTCACCAGGTTTGCACACACTGTAGCTGCTATTTTGGCCCATTCCTCCATGCAGATCTTCTCTAGAGCTGGGATGTTTTGGGGTTGTTGCTAGGCAACTCCACAGATTCTTTATTAGATGGAGGTTCTGGAGACTGGCTAGGCCGCTCCAGAACCTTGAAATGCTTTTTGTTTACGTAGCCACTCCTTCGTCTGACCACATCACCTACTCCCAATCCTCCTCTGGATCATCCAGATGGTCTCTGGCAAACTTTAGACCGGCCTGTACGTGTGCTGGCTTTAGCAGGGGGACCTTTCGAGCGCTCCAGGATTTTAATCCATGAAAACGTAGTGTGTTACTAATAGTAAACTTTGTTACCGTGGTCCCGTAATCTGTGAACATTTTAAGCGACTTAAAGGAGCCACTGCTCTTTTTTGACCACTGTGCTATTGACTATCGAGGACAACGACCTAATTCAAATAGGCTATGTTTGAAGTTCCTTTTTAATGAGAATGCTAGAGAATAAAATGCTTGTTATAGACAAATAGGAAGCGAAATTTCATTAGTAGCCTAAAACACCATGCGGCTAAATGTTGTACTGGATTGTATCAATATTACTTTGAAATCACTTCAGTCACTAATGTAATTTGACTCTGGTGTAGCTTAGCCTACCTTCAATTGTGCATTTATGTCCGCATGAAAATCTCGGTGTTAGGACACGCACAGCCATTGGGTGGCGCTAATCCACATTTTAGCTCCAACAGGAGAAGAAGAGAACCTGAGCTTTTATAAGGGCTCTCTCCGCCGGTCCACGTTCTCTTCCGCTTAGCCTTTGGGCCAGGCTTGTGCCAGAAGAGACCCCAGGAAATCCTTCCTTCGCTGGCGAGGGGAAAGGATGCGATTTTCTGGGAGAAGACAAAGACTGCTGATCGATCAGGTGAATCACAAACCACAGATGAGATAAACCCCACTGTTCTGCCCTGAGCCCTGCAGAAGCTTTCTCAATTACAGACGCCGCCGTGAGGAAGGGAGCCGCTAACAAACTACTGCATGCTCCAGACTGAAGCAATTACACCCACCGCAACAAAGCCTGTGTGGGATGAGTTCTGTGCTGGAAAACTGCTGAAAATGTACCGTCAGTGAAGGAAGGTGGAGCTGATCGCTGTTTAGCCAAGCCGGAGATGACAACGCGATGTCACAGCTAACAACTACCCGCGATCCAACAGCCATAAGGCCTCCCACTGCTAACGGACCGCAGCTATTGCTAGCCTGCCGGCTAACGTTGTGTTAGCTTCCCCCATCATCCATGGAGCAACCTGGAGAACTTTAACCGTTCAATAAGGTCTGTCTGGGCAGAGGTGAGATTAGTTTAGCATAACAAGATTTAAGGGTTGTTTATTTTCACTGTGATTTGTTACTTTGTGTAAGATTTCATTTATTGTTTGGGTACAAACAGGCCGGTCGGCCTGGAGGTTTAAACAGTGATTTTTGAGGTTTCTGATGGAAATTAGTTCTATATCCTGCAACCTGAGTTACTCAATCCGACAGTTTTCCTTTGTTTGATGTTTAATAAATGATCCAGAGCGACTTTAAGCAGCGCCACGTGAGTTAGCTGTAAGCTACATGCTCTAGTGAACCACGTGGGCCCGCCATTGACGGCTCTTTATTCATGAATAAAGGCGGCCATTAATGCTATTCAAAATAGAGATTGACTTTAAAACAGATAGTTTAAACACGCAAATGAATCTTTTAAATGTTTTTTTTTTTACTGCCTTCTTAGTATGTCAAAATACTAAATTAGATCAATCACTGCGGTGACCGATCCATAAAATAGAATCAATTCTCCATGAAGTTATTGATTTCTAATTCAGCAAATGGTTTAATGACACACTGCTTCTTCTAAAGAATGTTTTTCTTCACTTCTGCTTTGCATTTTGAATTGGTGGTTTGGAAACAAACCAGAATCTGCTGATTAAACTTAAACTGACCACAATTAGTTTAAGACTAATTTAGCTTAATTCCTAAAACTCTTCAGTATAAGCCTTGGTCTTTAAGCAAACATATTCATTCTAAACTGTGACATCACTATCAATTTATTGGTTATTGTTTCTACTTCTTTGCATATTTATCACTTTTACTGTTTACTTTTGGGTGTTAGTTTTGTTATTATTATTCTTTTTCTTAGTGGTTTAGTTGTGTGTTACTAGCTTAGAGAGTTTGTTGATTAAAGCATTTGAACTGAAAGTTGAATTCTTTTTGTAATAAACTCTTGTATTTTGGAAAACCGTTGTTGTTGTTTCACCTACATGTTTAGCAACTTGCTGTCCAAGGAACGCCAAGAACTTATTCCTTCATCTATTGTTTAATTATCTAATAAAATCATAAAAATAAACTGAGACTGAACTATTTGGCTACTGATGTTCCTGGAATCCAGGTGGTGCCCCAAAGTTGGTAATTTTTACATAAAATTATGAATCCTATTAATAATTGCCCTAAGTAATCATTCATAGCCAAATCCTACCTATCTGTGTCACAAAAAGTTGGAGGTGTTTTGTCCTTTGGCCACCAACAATTTTTCTGTAAGATTTGCTGAAGGGTGACCCATCGTCCTGGGTGTATCCTTCAGTATCTTTTGGGTATCCAAGATATTCCCACACAGGATAGTTCAAGCGCTTTCCAGGTGGTTATAGAGTATTCCCAGTGGTTGTTGTCTCTGTTATGTTTCTTCCATGATCTGCGTACGTATCGTTTCTATCCGTTCCAGTCCCGCCATTGTCTTCAGCCACACTGATCACGCTTTTATGTAACTATACGTCTTTGGTGTTATTGGGGTATCCTTAACAATTCGCTGTGTCCGGCTGTAATAAGCACCGAAGCAGAGATCAGCTTGTTTCACTGGCAGCGTTTCTCGATGTAGAGCAGAGCAAACGTATGAAACCATGTTGGTTTACGTGTTTATATCAATATAAAGATAAATAAATAAATGACATCGGAAATCATTTGAGCAGCAATAGGGAAACATGTTATCTAAAAAACTGGGAACTTCACTTCTAATCCCACGAAGCCAATGTCAGGATGTGCCACTTGCTAAAGGAAGGATCCAGACGCAGACGTGGATGAAAGGTGAAAACCAAGATTTAATGGTGCGACACACAGAGAAGGGTTTGTCCATAGACAATGATCCGGCAATGAGTGAAGGATCAGGCGGAACTTAAATAGGGCAGACAGGTCAAGAGAAACAGGTGCAGTGAATAATCATAATCAGAGGCAGAACCCTACGGACTCTGCCAGCCAAGGTGTTTTCTTTCAACCATTTCACACAGAACCTCTTCCTGAGTCGCAACGACCAATTTTTTAACCATCCATCAAACGCAACATAGAGCGCACGTCTGTGATTGGTCAGCCCAACATCATTTCACCAGAGTGGTGCTCTATAGTCGAAGTAATTAGTAGTCAATGCTTTTGGCCACTAGATGCTTTATATAACAAGGTCAGTTGATCTAATCTGGTCTTTTGGTGATGTTGAACACCAGGAGGTGCAGAGAACAACAAAACAGACGCTGTGTTTGTTTGTTTCTATGAGTTTTTAGACGATTCTGAGCTGCACTTCTAGTAAAAAGATTTCCAGCTCCATCTAAACTCGCTCTGTCGGCCATTGCTCCTTTGAGTGGATGTGTGTTTACAAGCTGAAGTAAATAAACTGTCGTCGACCAGAGACGTCACTGCAATGGTAGGCAGACCCGCCAGAAAAAGGTCTGCGCCCCCTGCTGTCCTGGAGGGGAATTGCTTTGCAACAACGGAGAAGTATAAAAGAAAGGAAAACGACTCCGTCAATATGTGTGGGTGTGTGTGCAAACTTGCTGATGGAGAAGCATAAACTAGGCTTTACTGAACTCCTTCATGATCCTGTGACATTTTTCTCCATACTGGATGTAAATTATGAACATTTCTGCCGCTTCCTTCTGAATCTCAGCAGTAATATTCAGAGAGCCCAATTATCTCCTGCAGCGCTGACAACCAGAACCGTAGGAGGAAGAAGTGTTGGTTCTTTTAGTGAAAAACGTCCTCATAATTAAAAACCTCACCGGCTCTGTGTTCATAATCTTTGAAATGAATCCGTTTTAAATCTCTCTGGTAGAAGCATTAAGGTTTCTTTTGAGATGTTCCGACCCAGTCAGGGACTGATGATGCTCTCTCTCTCTCTCTCCTTCAGCTCCACATCAGCATTTAAGAGCAGAAGGTCTTTGTGTCTGTGGGTTGAGGTGGTCAGTAAACAACTCATTCATTATTCAGAGCCGTTTCTCGCCGCTAACATTCCTCCGCCTCATCGCTTGTTCGGCGCCTGTGTAGCTGTCAGAGCTCCTGATGGAGAGAAAGGCTGACGGCGTCATGACTTATTGACCGTCTGAAAAAGAAAAAGGTCACGCAGGGAGCTCGTTGTGTCGGAGCTGCCATCACTTGTCTGATTTGTTCCCCCTTTCTCTCCGACTCTCGTCTGAAGCGTTTATTTTGTTCCCCCCCCTCTGGATCAGCAGAAACACTGAGTCATTTCTCCCTAAATTGGATTTCCTGAACTCACGCTCATTTGTGCTCTAATTGAGTTTGCAGATGAGATGTCTGTCCCTAACAAAGTCTCCTCATTAAATTCACTGGAGTCCACAGACGGACTCATTTAGGAGAGTTTGCTTCAGACGTGGATCACCCTGCTGCTGTCAGTCTCTTGCTATGAGCTCCTGTCTGACAGAACGTCTCACTTTCTGCTCGTTTGATGTTAAGTTTTAATTGTGAGAAGAAAGGATGTCCGAACCGTCAGTCGCAGCGTTTTAGACTTTTAACAAGAAGCTTAGAAATCTCTCCGGACCTAAAATCAGCTGGACCTTCGCCTGTTCACGCCCCAGGAGTCCAACACTACAGAACCTGACGCTTTTCAAAAGAACATCTCGATCAAATTTCAAAAGTCCAGATTTTGACTAAGGTCAACTTCACTTTGGTTGTTTCAACCATTTAGAGGTGAACCTACTGGTTTGCTTATCTCTAGAACATAAAGGGATTTAAAGACCGTAAAAAGACATAAAATGAACATTTTGATTGGCCCAGCTCATTTCATAACGCGATAACTGAACAACAGAGAGTCGAAAAGTTTGTTTTCTCGCAACACTGTGCGCCTCAAATGCGCTATATTTGGTGACTTTTTAGACCCCTTTAGTGTCTCTTTTTCCAAAAAAACGACAAGACACAAATCTAGCGACTTTTTAGGCCCCTTTAGCGTCTTTTTTTCAAACAAAACGACAAATCTAGCGACTTTTTAGGCCCCTTTAGCGTCTTTTTTTCCAAAAAAACGAGAAGCGACAAATCTAGCGACTTTTTAGGCCCCTTTAGCATCTTTTTTTCCAAAAAACCGAGAAACGACAAATCTAGCGACTTTTTAGGCCCCTTTAGCATCTTTTTTTCCAAAAAACCGAGAAACGACAAATCTAGCGACTTTTTAGGCCCCTTTAGCGTCTTTTTTTTCCAAAAAACGATAAATCTGGCGACTTTTTAGGCCCCTTTAGCGTCTTTTTTTTCCAAAAAAAACGACAAATCTAGCAACTTTTTAGGCCCCTTTAGCGTCTTTTTTTTCCAAAAGAACGACAAATCTAGCGACTTTTTAGGCCCCTTTAGCGTCTTTTTTTCCAAAAAAACGAGAAACGACAAATCTAGCGACTTTTTAGGCCCCTTTAGCGTCTTTTTTTAAAAAAAAAACGACAAATCTAGCGACTTTTTAGGCCCCTTTAGCGTCTTTTTTTTCCAAAAAAAACAACAAATCTAGCAACTTTTTAGGCCCCTTTAGCGTCTTTTTTTCCAAAAAACCGAGAAGCGACAAATCTAGCGACTTTTTAGGCCCCTTTAGCGTCTTTTTTTCCAAAAAACTGAGAAGCAACAAATCTAGCGACTTTTTAGGCCCCTTTAGCGTCTTTTTCCCCCCAAAAAAACGTCAAATCTAGCGCCTTTTTAGACCCCTTTAGCGTCTTTTTCCAAATAACCAAGAAGCGACAAATCTAGCGACTTTTTAGACCCCTTTAGCGTCTTTTTTTCCAAAAAACTGAGAAGCAACAAATCTAGCGACTTTTTAGGCCCCTTTAGCGTCTTTTTTTTCCAAAAAACGACAAATCTAGCGACTTTATAGGCCCCTTTAGCGTCTTTTTTTTCCAAATAACCAAGAAGCGACAAATCTAGCGACTTTTTAGACCCCTTTAGCGTCTTTTTTTTCCAAATAACCGAGAAGCGACAAATCTAGCGACTTTTTAGACCCCTTTAGCGTCTTTTTTTCCAAAAAACTGAGAAGCGACAAATCTAGCGACTTTTTAGGCCCCTTTAGCGTCTTTTTTCCCCCCAAAAAACGTCAAATCTAGCGACTTTATAGGCCCCTTTAGCGTCTTTTTTTCCAAAAAACCGAGAAGCGACAAATCTAGCGACTTTTTAGACCCCTTTAGCGTCTTTTTTTCCAAAAAACCGAGAAGCGACAAATCTAGCGACTTTTTAGACCCCTTTAACGTCTTTTTTTCCAAAAAACCGAGAAACGACAAATCTAGCGACTTTTTAGACCCCTTTAGCGTCTTTTTTTCCAAAAAACCGAGAAGCGACAAATCTAGTGACTTTTTAGGCCCCTTTTGCGTCTTTTTTTCCAAAAAACCGAGAAACGACAAATCTAGCGACTTTTTAGACCCCTTTAGCGTCTTTTTTTCCAAAACACCGACAAATCTAGCGACTTTTTAGACCCCTTTAGCGTCTTTTTGTCCAAAAAACCGAGAAGAGACAAATCTAGTGACTTTTTAGACCCCTTTTGCGTCTTTTTTTCCAAAAAACCGAGAAGCGACAAATCTAGCGACTTTTTAGGCCCCTTTAGCGTCTTTTTTTTCCAAAAAACGACAAATCTAGCGACTTTATAGGCCCCTTTAGCGTCTTTTTTTTCCAAAAAAACGACAAATCTAGCGACTTTAAAGGCCCCTTTAGCGTCTTTTTTTCCAAAAAACCGAGAAGCGACAAATCTAGCAACTTTTTAGGCCCCTTTAGCGTCTTTTTTTCCAAAAAACTGAGAAGCAACAAATCTAGCGACTTTTTAGGCCCCTTTAGCATCTTCTTTCCCCCCAAAAAACGTCAAATCTAGCGCCTTTTTAGACCCCTTTAGCGTCTTTTTCCAAATAACCAAGAAGCGACAAATCTAGCGACTTTTTAGACCCCTTTAGCGTCTTTTTTTCCAAAAAACCGAGAAGCGACAAATCTAGCGACTTTTTAGGCCCCTTTAGCGTCTTTTTTTTCCAAAAAAAAACACAAATCTAGCGACTTTTTAGGCCCCTTTAGCGTCTTTTTTTCCAAAAAACCGAGAAGCGACAAATCTAGCGACTTTTTAGGCCCCTTTAGCGTCTTTTTTTCCAAAAAACTGAGAAGCAACAAATCTAGCGACTTTTTAGGCCCCTTTAGCGTCTTTTTCCCCCCAAAAAAACGTCAAATCTAGCGCCTTTTTAGACCCCTTTAGCGTCTTTTTCCAAATAACCAAGAAGCGACAAATCTAGCGACTTTTTAGACCCCTTTAGCGTCTTTTTTTTCCAAATAACCGAGAAGCGACAAATCTAGCGACTTTTTAGACCCCTTTAGCGTCTTTTTTTTCCAAATAACCAAGAAGCGACAAATCTAGCGACTTTTTAGACCCCTTTAGCGTCTTTTTTTTCCAAAAAAACGACAAATCTAGCGACTTTATAGGCCCCTTTAGCGTCTTTTTTTCCAAAAAACCGAGAAGCGACAAATCTAGCAACTTTTTAGGCCCCTTTAGCGTCTTTTTTTCCAAAAAACTGAGAAGCGACAAATCTAGCGACTTTTTAGACCCCTTTAACGTCTTTTTTTCCAAATAACCAAGAAGCGACAAATCTAGCGACTTTTTAGACCCCTTTAGCGTCTTTTTTTTCCAAATAACCGAGAAGCGACAAATCTAGCGACTTTTTAGACCCCTTTAGCGTCTTTTTCCAAATAACCAAGAAGCGACAAATCTAGCGACTTTTTAGACCCCTTTAGCGTCTTTTTTTTCAAAAAAAACGACAAATCTAGCGACTTTATAGGCCCCTTTAGCGTCTTTTTTTCCAAAAAACCGAGAAGCGACAAATCTAGCAACTTTTTAGGCCCCTTTAGCGTCTTTTTTTCCAAAAAACTGAGAAGCGACAAATCTAGCGACTTTTTAGACCCCTTTAGCGTCTTTTTTTCCAAAACACCGACAAATCTAGCGACTTTTTAGACCCCTTTAGCGTCTTTTTGTCCAAAAAACCGAGAAGAGACAAATCTAGTGACTTTTTAGACCCCTTTTGCGTCTTTTTTTCCAAAAAACCGAGAAACGACAAATCTAGCGACTTTTTAGACCCCTTTAGCGTCTTTTGTCCAAAAAACCGAGAAGCGACAAATCTAGCGACTTTTTAGACCCCTTTAGCGTCTTTTTGTCCAAAAAACCGAGAAGCGACTAATCTAGCGACTTTTTAGACCCCTTTAGCGTCTTTTTGTCCAAAAAACCGAGAAGCGACAAATATGGCGACTTTTTAGTCCCCTTTTAGACTTTTTCAAAAAAACGGAGAAGTGAACAATTTTTCAACAAATAACCATTTTACATGAATGAAAATGCACACATTCACTCACACCAATTACACACACACAGTTACTCAAAAAAAGGTATCAATTGATCAACAAGCAATTTGACACCATTTTGCCATGAAGAACATAGTGCAAGTTTTAACTGACCAGAGATACTGTCTATAGAGCTATATATGTTTTTTTTATTAAATGCAAGAAAAAAAGCGATCTGAGAGGGAAAACAATTTTGAAAGGAAAATATATATATTTGTTATAGTTAAGGATCAAAGGTAACTTAAGAACAAGCTAATTCATTAATATGAAAAATGCTGTGTTCTGGGGAATTTTGTCAGACACGACAGGACCCTCTTCTTTTGATCTTGAAATATCTGGAATACAAATAAAATGGCCGTGGAAGTTAAGGGTCCAGAAGATTATTAGACGGTAACTGCAGCTAACTAGCAGGTTTTCAGGTAAGTAGACCTACCACTGGTTCCTCTTGGAAGAGCAAAGGCAGAGCTGGATACAGTGGGCTCTGGCTCTTCTGGCTCACCATCATCCTCACCAGAAGCAATTCAATTCAATTCAGTTTATTTATATAGCGCCAATTCACAACAGATGTCATCTCAAGGCACTTAACAAGAAGTTATTTCAATACATTTATACAAACATTCCAATCAGTTAAAAAGTTTCCTATTTAAGGAATCCCAGCAGATTGCGTCAGTCATTGGCGTGAGGTTGGGGAGACTTTCCAACCACAGCAATCCTTCAGCAATCCCTCAGCAGAGGTCTCTGTGTCCTCCGTCGATGGCACTGTATAAATTGTATAAAATTGTATAAAACATTGTACAAAAAATTGTATAAAACATTGTATAAAAAATATTAGTGTAATCAAAATATCAAATTAAAAAATCTTTCATTATGTTGAAATTTCGTCTGCTTTGAAAATGACTGAATAAACTCAAACCTCAAAATAAAAAAGCAATCCCTGTTTAAAAGAACAACAACATACATTACCAGTAACCAACCTATGAAAATATCTACTGCTACTACTGCTACTGTCATTTAGCAGACGCTTTTATCCAAAGTTACTCACATTAGAGAGAACACCACAAGCAAGAAATCACACAGGAAGGTACAGCATGGATAAGTGCTGCTCAGACTGCTAGGAGTCCAGTTGGACACAGGTGCTGCCATGCAATCTTTTTTTCTCCCCCCTAAATCGTCCCATAGTCCTGTTAATCAACAAAACTAAGTCTTAATTTCAACACCATGACACCATTCTTGGCAAAAGTGCAACTATCTAAAACTTAACTTAAAATGACTGAACTACTGCTTCTGTAGATGGTCTGACCTGGTGATGATGGGCGGGGTTCTGCTCCATATTCACTTTCACTGACTGGTCCCAGGATGGGACCAGTCAGGACTGCTGATGCCAAAGCTGAATTCTGTCTGTCTGTCTGATCTTTTCCTGACTTGCTTCTTTTGACAAAGAAGTCATATATCTTCTCCCCCTGTCTTTTCATTATTATCTGACCCTATGAAAGTCTTGTTACTCCTTTCACTTATTTTGTTCATTGATATCTTTATTTCGAACACAAGCACAAAAAAATACAATAAACCAATAAAAATAATCACTAAATAATAAATGTGCCTTCGTAAACAAAGGCAAAAGAAATAGACGAAAATTAATAAACATGAATACTAAATGCATTCAATGTCATACTCGAAAAGGAGTAGGAAGAAATAAAAGACTTTACATCCTATCTATCTATCTATCTATCTATCTATCTATCTATCTATCTATCTATCTATCTATCTATCTATCTATCTATCTATCTATCTATCTATCTATCTATCTATCTATCTATCTATCTATCTATCTATCTATCTATCTATCTAGCAATCCACCCATCCATCCATCTACACACAAACACATTTATGTCTATATATATATACATACATATATGTACATGCCTATTACTCAAGACACACATACACAAAATATTTTTTTTTTTCTTTTTTACAATCAGACAACGACATTAAATCCCGACTTTATTTAATATCATTTTCTCGTTACATTTAATTTAAGCAGACAAAGCATGAAACAGCTAGCTAGCTGATTGTCTCCTAGTTTAATTCCTCTAATTTAGGGGTGCCCACCCCTGGTCCTCCAGATCTACTATCCAGCAACGTTTAGGTGCATCTCTTCTCATCACAGCTGAATCAAATGAAGGCGTCGTTACCAGAGAGCTGACAGACTGCTGATGAGGGAATTGAACAATTTGATTCAGGTGTGTTGGAGCTGGGATACATCTAAAACTTCTAGATCTCGAGGACCAGGATTGGGCACGCCTGCTCTAAATCATTGAAGAAACATGTAAACATACGCGGGCGCGGCAACCCGAATTAAATGCAGACGTTAATGTGGAGCAGCTTGTCATCTGGAGACATCATGAGATGTAACGTTAACTTCATACCCATAGAAAAACGATCTCCTATCTGAACACAAAAGTGATTTAAACAGTCACTCATTAGGAAACCACCATGAAACTTACTTTAGAATCAGGATTTCACTGTCCACTGCGTTTTATTCTTCTCCTCTTCTTCTTCTTTCAATCTTGTCGTGTTCAGGTTCAAACCGCGCTCCAGGATCCAGCAAAAACCAACTGTTAAATTCAAATCATAGACTGTATAATAACGGCTCGAATCTGCCTCTTATTCTCTTCTTGTCTAAGTAAGGTGGATTACAACTTTTTGTGGTACAGCGCCAACTACTGGATAGGAGGGACTTAGCCGTCAATATGCGTCACCGATTTCAGAATGCAGCTGGCTTGTGCCGGTGCCGTGACACGTCAGTCATCTAGGGTGGCATCTGGGGGGGTCCAATCAGATTTCAGAGGGGTCCGGTGCTACCCCGGCCTCCCCTCTAGCTCCGCCTCTGCTCATCGATTCAGCATGTGCGTTCAGGCTGTGCAAAGTGCTGACTCAACAATTTGCGCGACGCTAGTTCTTGTCCACTTGCACAACGAGGGCCGGTGCTATTGCAAATAGGCCGTCTCCTCGTGCGTGTTTACCTCGCGTAAACGACGAAAAAGTGAGGAAGAGAAGAGGGAACCAAAGCGCAAAAATGACCAAAGAAGAAATCTAAGACCCTTGTGGATGTAAAAAGACCGTTTTGGTTTGAAATGTCCTGGTTTTGTCACCTACATGAGGCTGTAGGTTCTTCAATGACGGTTCACTTCTTTTAGCATCTTGCCTTCTGCTCTCAGGGTGAACTTGCTTGTGGCTGTAAGTCTCTATTTATCCTTCACAAGAAGTTGCGTTATTATTTTCAGAGGCGATTCCTTTGTTAGTCAACTCAATCCATCCTTTCTAAATACAATGAGCCATGGCAGCGTTGTGGTCAGGTTTGGTACGCAGGCAAAAGAAGTCCACTGTCCAAAACTTTAATGTTGCGTTTTATAGTTTATTTATCCAGTTTTGGCAAGCAAAAAAACAAAGATCCAATTTTCTACCGTTTCCTGCTGATTCTCCTGCTCTGGTAAAAAAAACACCAACAATTTACTCCACTCAGTTGCATGCCGGTCCCCTACCAGTGCCTTTACTTCGTATATCAATTAGTGCTGTGTTGGAAAAAAAAACGTGATTCCCTGATTCTGAATCAATTCTTATAGAAATTCCTAAAAATCGATTCATACAGCAAAAAATGTATTTAATCGTTTCCTTTTTCCAGCTAAAATAGGAGGGAGAAATCTAGACGGGCATTTTAAAGGTTCGGACCCCAACGGTTAATACTGTTAATACTAACGCCACCCAGTGTTGCCTCATGGAATTACAGCCATCTAATTAAGGTAACAGCTAAAAATAAAAGTTTTTTAATAGCACTGATCCATATCATTATGGAATTGGAACAGATCGGATCGGGATAATTGATTGTAACTATTGAAAATCAAAATCGAATCGATTCTTAAAATTTAAAATCGATACCCAGCTCTGTTATGAATGCAGAAAAATACCCCTACGGTTCTTCCTGGCTGACTTACAAAGGGAAACAACAAAATCAAAAAACATCTACTAATATTTATCTGCAAATAAACTTTGCAAATAATCCAAAAGATGTAAAGTAAACCAAGAACAAAACTTAACAAAATTCAAAATAACAAAAATAAAGAATAAATAGCTCCATTATTATTATTATTACTTCAATTTCTCTTTCAAGTTGACATAAATTATTGATAGAATTGGTTAGAAAAACACAGTCAGGTTGACAATATTTTCAGCAATGTTCTTGTCTGATTCCTGAGAATAAAGGCAACAAGTAGTAGGCTGAGAGAGGGAATTAAAACCTGGCCTGACTGCATCGAGGAAAAATAGGCCCCGCCCACCAATAATGTTGCTTTATAAGTATCGGGATGGGAATCTGAGTCATCAGGCTTTTCCCAGGTGTTTCAGGCCAGCGTTGGGTTCCTATGATCCTTCTGGGGGACGTCAGTGATAACGACACATTTGGCCACCAAGTCTGAGGTTGGGAAAAGGCGGGAATAACCTCTGGGGGTCAGAGGTCGGGCTCTGGGTCAAGGGGAGGGGTTCTTGTGTCGGCAGGATGGATCGGGGCGTCGTCCCGCGGTAACGAGAGCATTGCTGGGAGGTGACCTACTGGTTTAGCCCTCACCGAAGGTCGTGAGGTCACTGGTTGACCCGCTGTAGACGTCCCCCCCCCACACACACACACACAGGGGAACATTACCGAGGCCCCATTAACTCAACGGGTCGCAATCTCCAATCAGGAGCCCGCCTTGCTAACGAGAAGAAATCAGTCGCCGGGCGGCCGCACCTCTCCGTCGCTCGCCCCCGAGCTGAATTCTCTGTCGTCATGGCGACCCTGTCCATCAGCCCTCCGACCGCAGCATTGTTTGCTGTGTTTCCCTAATGCATGCAGCGTTTTGTTCTCCCGTCCCCCTTTGACTCGTTGTGACCGGGAGAAGAACGTTGCTAATCCGGCTCTCTGCCGGATCGTCGCGCATTCAGCCAGGTTCTCATGCTCCTCAGCTCCACTTTATCTGACGGGGCTCGTCTTGTTTTTAACAACGCGAGAAGAAACTGCTGTTTAATAGCGGTTGGCGAGCAACGTTCGATGCCTACTATGCGTGCCCGACTTATTTTTCTTTTCAGAACTAGGTCGCAAGACCGAAAGCTTGCAGTAAAGCTGATCTTGCCCCGTGGTTGAGTGTGCAGCGTCTGCATTTTTATACATTTATATTGCCTAGTTCAGCAGCACCTCATAGGAAGACTTTCTTGACAGATGAGCGGTGGTCTTTTTCATTTTTTTCACAACTAAAACTTTTGTTTAAAAGGTCTTAGATGTCCAGTGGCTATTTGATGTCTTTTTTTTTGTACCAGTTCTCTCAACAGTTTAGCCTTTACTTCAGGCAAAATAATATTTCATGCTCCACCGTCTCTTCTTGAAGACAAAAGTCACATTTCCCCGTAGCATGTTTCCCCCGTTTAAATAATTTATTGTTTAACACTGTGTGACCAAATCCTAATTTAGATATAATTATTTCCTCCTTTCTGTTTCGTTCTGTTTTCCCTATTATACCAACTTTCCTTTGACTATATAAGCCACCTACCAGCTATTTATTCTTTCCTCCAACCTTTTGAGGCGACGCTTTTCTGTTCTACGGCTTCTTTTGATTTGAAATGTCTGAAAACGCGCTGGTTTCATTGTAAACTGGCAAACTGGATGTTTTGTAGAAAAAAAATGAAGACCACCAGAAGAGTGATGATGTCACCGATATGACGTCATCCGGCGACATCTAGCGACTCTCTGTGTCAACTTCAGCTACTTTCCCGTCGGAGACGGTTGTCAACGCCGGAGTCGATGAAACGCTGAACAGCGAAAGAAGGCGCAGTGTCGACATCAGATGTTTAAACCAATATTCGTCTCTGCTGCATCTCTTTACACCCCCTCACCATTTTCCACCATTTCTAATGCTCGGAAAACTGTTTAAATATTTTATCAATCCCACCGGAGTTTCTACAAACACTTCAAAGTCTAAACTCCTGTTTGTTTAAAAAAAAAAGTAAAGTCTGAGTTTTTTCCTTCTTTAGAAAAGATGAAACGGCTTGAGATCAGATCGGCCCAACCTGACGCCCACAGACCTGCGTTCTTCCACGGCGTTTAGCCTTTGTTAGCTTTCATATGAAACCGTTTCCCGGACGCTCTCTGACATCCATCTTCTTCTCTGCACCTGCAGCCTTCATTAGCAGGATGGCCGTAACACAGTTTCCGTTAGAGTCTGCGTTACTCGCCGATCCTGATGTTCTCTACCTTCATCTGCTGCTCCTCATGGACCTGAATCAGATGCTGGATACAGTCGTGTGTGTCAACCATCTATAAACAAAAGAATAAGGCCGTGGCTTCATGCACAACTTCTTCCCTGGGGATAAAAGCAGAATGCTTCTCCTCCTCACCTTTAAAAAGGTCACACCTCACTTCTTCTCTTTCTTGTAGATTAAACCTGTTAACCAGGAATAGATTAGATGTTTTATGTGCAGCAATAAATCACAAGCACATCAGAGTCTGTAGCACGTCCTTGGTCAACAATAGAGCCATTGTTAATTATGTGGAACAAATATTTTCCTCACAAATTTTTTTTTTTGCAGACAAAAAAAGGACTTGAGTAAAGACCATGTTAGTAAAGGCCATGTTAGTAAAGACCATGTTAGTAAAGACCATGTTAGTAAAGTCCATGTTAGTAAAGGCCATGTTAGTAAAGGACATGTTAGTAAAGACCATGTTAGTAAAGGCCATGTTAGTAAAGACCATGTTAGTAAAGACCATGTTAGTAAAGGACATGTTAGTAAAGACCATGTTAGTAAAGGCCATGTTAGTAAAGACCATGTTAGTAAAGACCATGTTAGTAAAGACCATGTTAGTAAAGGACATGTTAGTAAAGACCATGTTAGTAAAGGCCATGTTAGTAAAGGCCATGTTAGTAAAGGACATGTTAGTAAAGACCATGTTAGTAAAGGCCATGTTAGTAAAGACC
Organism: Valencia hispanica; assembly: GCA_963556495.2. NCBI lineage: Eukaryota > Metazoa > Chordata > Actinopteri > Cyprinodontiformes > Valenciidae > Valencia > Valencia hispanica. The sequence goes on along the minus strand of OY747709.1, from coordinate 55,216,578 downwards.
ATGTTAGTAAAGACCATGTTAGTAAAGGACATGTTAGTAAAGACCATGTTAGTAAAGGCCATGTTAGTAAAGACCATGTTAGTAAAGGACATGTTAGTAAAGACCATGTTAGTAAAGTCCATGTTAGTAAAGGCCATGTTAGTAAAGGACATGTTAGTAAAGACCATGTTAGTAAGGGCCATGTTAGTAAAGGCCATGTTAGTAAAGACCATGTTAGTAAAGGACATGTTAGTAAAGACCATGTTAGTAAAGTCCATGTTAGTAAAGGCCATGTTAGTAAAGGACATGTTAGTAAAGGCCATGTTAGTAAAGACCATGTTAGTAAAGACCATGTTAGTAAAGACCATGTTAGTAAAGGACATGTTAGTAAAGGACATGTTAGTAAAGGACATGTTAGTAAAGACCATGTTAGTAAAGACCATGTTAGTAAAGGCCATGTTAGTAAAGACCATGTTAGTAAAGACCATGTTAGTAAAGGCCATGTTAGTAAAGGCCATGTTAGTAAAGACCATGTTAGTAAAGGCCATGTTAGTAAAGGCCATGTTAGTAAAGACCATGTTAGTAAAGGCCATGTTAGTAAAGACCATGTTAGTAAAGGCCATGTTAGTAAAGACCATGTTAGTAAAGGACATGTTAGTAAAGGCCATGTTAGTAAAGACCATGTTAGTAAAGGCCATGTTAGTAAAGGCCATGTTAGTAAAGGCCATGTTAGTAAAAACCATGTTAGTAAAGACCATGTTAGTAAAGGCCATGTTAGTAAAGGACATGTTAGTAAAGGCCATGTTAGTAAAGACCATGTTAGTAAAGGCCATGTTAGTAAAGGCCATGTTAGTAAAGGACATGTTAGTAAAGGCCATGTTAGTAAAGACCATGTTAGTAAAGGCCATGTTAGTAAAGACCATGTTAGTAAAGGACATGTTAGTAAAGGCCATGTTAGTAAAGACCATGTTAGTAAAGGACATGTTAGTAAAGACCATGTTAGTAAAGGCCATGTTAGTAAAGACCATGTTAGTAAAGACCATGTTAGTAAAGGACATGTTAGTAAAGACCATGTTAGTAAAGGCCATGTTAGTAAAGACCATGTTAGTAAAGACCATGTTAGTAAAGACCATGTTAGTAAAGGACATGTTAGTAAAGGCCATGTTAGTAAAGGACATGTTAGTAAAGACCATGTTAGTAAAGGCCATGTTAGTAAAGACCATGTTAGTAAAGACCATGTTAGTAAAGGACATGTTAGTAAAGACCATGTTAGTAAAGGCCATGTTAGTAAAGACCATGTTAGTAAAGGACATGTTAGTAAAGACCATGTTAGTAAAGTCCATGTTAGTAAAGGCCATGTTAGTAAAGGACATGTTAGTAAAGACCATGTTAGTAAGGGCCATGTTAGTAAAGGCCATGTTAGTAAAGACCATGTTAGTAAAGGACATGTTAGTAAAGACCATGTTAGTAAAGGCCATGTTAGTAAAGGACAGTAAAGGCCATGTTAGTAAAGCCATGTTAGTAAAGACCATGTTAGTAAAGGCCATGTTAGTAAAGACCATGTTAGTAAAGACCATGTTAGTAAAGGCCATGTTAGTAAAGACCATGTTAGTAAAGGACCATGTTAGTAAAGGCCATGTTAGTAAAGGCCATGTTAGTAAAGACCATGTTAGTAAAGACCATGTTAGTAAAGGCCATGTTAGTAAAGCCATGTTAGTAAAGCCATGTTAGTAAAGGCCATGTTAGTAAAGGCCATGTTAGTAAAGACCATGTTAGTAAAGGCCATGTTAGTAAAGGCCATGTTAGTAAAGGACATGTTAGTAAAGGCCATGTTAGTAAAGACCATGTTAGTAAAGGCCATGTTAGTAAAGACCATGTTAGTAAAGGACATGTTAGTAAAGGCCATGTTAGTAAAGACCATGTTAGTAAAGGCCATGTTAGTAAAGACCATGTTAGTAAAGGCCATGTTAGTAAAGACCATGTTAGTAAAGGACATGTTAGTAAAGGCCATGTTAGTAAAGACCATGTTAGTAAAGACCATGTTAGTAAAGACCATGTTAGTAAAGGCCATGTTAGTAAAGACCATGTTAGTAAAGTCCATGTTAGTAAAGACCATGTTAGTCAGTTAAAGCCATGTTAGTAAAGGCCATGTTAGTAAAGCATGTTAGTAAAGCCATGTTAGTAAAGACCATGTTAGTAGTAAAGCCATGTTAGTAAAGACCATGTTAGTAAAGACCATGTTAGTAAAGACCATGTTAGTAAAGACCATGTTAGTAAAGGCCATGTTAGTAAAGGACATGTTAGTAAAGGCCATGTTAGTAAAGACCATGTTAGTAAAGGCCATGTTAGTAAAGACCATGTTAGTAAAGACCATGTTAGTAAAGGCCATGTTAGTAAAGACATGTTAGTAAAGCCATGTTAGTAAAGACCATGTTAGTAAGACCATGTTAGTAAAGCATGTTAGTAAAGACCATGTTAGTAAAGGACAAGGCCATGTTAGTAAAGACCATGTTAGTAAAGCATGTTAGTAAACCATGTTAGTAAAGCATGTTAGTAAAGAGCCATGTTAGTACCATGTTAGTAAAGACCATGTTAGTAAAGGACATGTTAGTAAAGGACATGTTAGTAAAGGACATGTTAGTAAAGACCATGTTAGTAAAGACCATGTTAGTAAAGGCCATGTTAGTAAAGACCATGTTAGTAAAGCCATGTTAGTAAAGCCATGTTAGTAAAGACATGTTAGTAAAGGCCATGTTAGTAAAGCCATGTTAGTAAAGACCATGTTAGTAAAGGCCATGTTAGTAAAGACCAATGTTAGTAAAGGCCATGTTAGTAAAGACCATGTTAGTAAAGACCATGTTAGTAAAGACCATGTTAGTAAAGCCATGTTAGTAAAGGCCATGTTAGTAAAGACCATGTTAGTAAAGCCATGTTAGTAAAGCCATGTTAGTAAATGTTAGTAAAACCATGTTAGTAAAGCCATGTTAGTAAAGGCCATGTTAGTAAAGACCATGTTAGTAAAGGCCATGTTAGTAAAGACCATGTTAGTAAAGGCCATGTTTAGTAAAGGCCATGTTAGTAAAGACCATGTTAGTAAAGGCCATGTTAGTAAAGACCATGTTAGTAAAGGCCATGTTAGTAAAGACCATGTTAGTAAAGACCATGTTAGTAAAGGCCATGTTAGTAAAGGCCATGTTAGTAAAGGCCATGTTAGTAAAGGACATGTTAGTAAAGGCCATGTTAGTAAAGACCATGTTAGTAAAGGCCATGTTAGTAAAGACCATGTTAGTAAAGACCATGTTAGTAAAGGCCATGTTAGTAAAGACCATGTTAGTAAAGGCCATGTTAGTAAAGACCATGTTAGTAAAGGACATGTTAGTAAAGGCCATGTTAGTAAAGACCATGTTAGTAAAGGACATGTTAGTAAAGACCATGTTAGTAAAGGCCATGTTAGTAAAGACCATGTTAGTAAAGACCATGTTAGTAAAGGACATGTTAGTAAAGACCATGTTAGTAAAGGCCATGTTAGTAAAGACCATGTTAGTAAAGACCATGTTAGTAAAGACCATGTTAGTAAAGGCCATGTTAGTAAAGGCCATGTTAGTAAAGGACATGTTAGTAAAGACCATGTTAGTAAAGGCCATGTTAGTAAAGACCATGTTAGTAAAGACCATGTTAGTAAAGGACATGTTAGTAAAGACCATGTTAGTAAAGGCCATGTTAGTAAAGACCATGTTAGTAAAGGACATGTTAGTAAAGACCATGTTAGTAAAGTCCATGTTAGTAAAGGCCATGTTAGTAAAGGACATGTTAGTAAAGGCCATGTTAGTAAAGACCATGTTAGTAAAGTCCATGTTAGTAAAGGCCATGTTAGTAAAGACCATGTTAGTAAAGGACATGTTAGTAAAGACCATGTTAGTAAAGGCCATGTTAGTAAAGACCATGTTAGTAAAGACCATGTTAGTAAAGACCATGTTAGTAAAGGCCATGTTAGTAAAGACCATGTTAGTAAAGTCCATGTTAGTAAAGGCCATGTTAGTAAAGGACATGTTAGTAAAGGACATGTTAGTAAAGGCCATGTTAGTAAAGACCATGTTAGTAAAGGACATGTTAGTAAAGACCATGTTAGTAAAGTCCATGTTAGTAAAGGCCATGTTAGTAAAGGACATGTTAGTAAAGACCATGTTAGTAAGGGCCATGTTAGTAAAGGCCATGTTAGTAAAGACCATGTTAGTAAAGGACATGTTAGTAAAGACCATGTTAGTAAAGTCCATGTTAGTAAAGGCCATGTTAGTAAAGGACATGTTAGTAAAGACCATGTTAGTAAAGACCATGTTAGTAAAGGACATGTTAGTAAAGGACATGTTAGTAAAGGACATGTTAGTAAAGACCATGTTAGTAAAGACCATGTTAGTAAAGGCCATGTTAGTAAAGACCATGTTAGTAAAGGCCATGTTAGTAAAGACCATGTTAGTAAAGACCATGTTAGTAAAGGCCATGTTAGTAAAGGCCATGTTAGTAAAGACCATGTTAGTAAAGGCCATGTTAGTAAAGACCATGTTAGTAAAGACCATGTTAGTAAAGGCCATGTTAGTAAAGACCATGTTAGTAAAGGACATGTTAGTAAAGACCATGTTAGTAAAGGCCATGTTAGTAAAGACCATGTTAGTAAAGGACATGTTAGTAAAGGCCATGTTAGTAAAGACCATGTTAGTAAAGACCATGTTAGTAAAGACCATGTTAGTAAAGACCATGTTAGTAAAGGCCATGTTAGTAAAGACCATGTTAGTAAAGGCCATGTTAGTAAAGACCATGTTAGTAAAGGACATGTTAGTAAAGGCCATGTTAGTAAAGACCATGTTAGTAAAGGCCATGTTAGTAAAGGCCATGTTAGTAAAAACCATGTTAGTAAAGACCATGTTAGTAAAGGCCATGTTAGTAAAGGACATGTTAGTAAAGGCCATGTTAGTAAAGACCATGTTAGTAAAGTCCATGTTAGTAAAGGCCATGTTAGTAAAGGCCATGTTAGTAAAGACCATGTTAGTAAAGACCATGTTAGTAAAGGCCATGTTAGTAAAGGCCATGTTAGTAAAGACCATGTTAGTAAAGGACATGTTAGTAAAGGACATGTTAGTAAAGGACATGTTAGTAAAGGACATGTTAGTAAAGACCATGTTAGTAAAGGCCATGTTAGTAAAGACCATGTTAGTAAAGACCATGTTAGTAAAGACCATGTTAGTAAAGGCCATGTTAGTAAAGACCATGTTAGTAAAGGACATGTTAGTAAAGGACATGTTAGTAAAGGACATGTTAGTAAAGACCATGTTAGTAAAGGCCATGTTAGTAAAGACCATGTTAGTAAAGGACATGTTAGTAAAGGACATGTTAGTAAAGGACATGTTAGTAAAGGACATGCTAGTAAAGGCCATGTTGGTAAAGACCATGTTAGTAAAGGACATGTTAGTAAAGACCATGTTAGTAAAGACCATGTTAGTAAAGGCCATGTTAGTAAAGACCATGTTAGTAAAGGACATGTTAGTAAAGGACATGTTAGTAAAGACCATGTTAGTAAAGGACATGTAAGTAAAGGACATGTTAGTAAAGGCCATGTTAGTAAAGACCATGTTAGTAAAGGCCATGTTAGTAAAGGCCATGTTAGTAAAGGCCATGTTAGTAAAGACCATGTTAGTAAAGGCCATGTTAGTAAAGGCCATGTTAGTAAAGGCCATGTTAGTAAAGACCATGTTAGTAAAGTCCATGTTAGTAAAGGCCATGTTAGTAAAGACCATGTTAGTAAAGGACATGTTAGTAAAGGACATGTTAGTAAAGGACCATGTTAGTAAAGGACATGTTAGTAAAGGACATGTTAGTAAAGGACATGTTAGTAAAGACCATGTTAGTAAAGGACATGTTAGTAAAGGACATGTTAGTAAAGGACATGTTAGTAAAGGACATGTTAGTAAAGACCATGTTAGTAAAGGCCATGTTAGTAAAGGACATGTTAGTAAAGACCATGTTAGTAAAGGACATGTTAGTAAAGACCATGTTAGTAAAGGACATGTTAGTAAAGGACATGTTAGTAAAGGACATGTTAGTAAAGGCCATGTTAGTAAAGGACATGTTAGTAAAGGACATGTTAGTAAAGACCATGTTAGTAAAGACCATGTTAGTAAAGGCCATGTTAGTAAAGGCCATGTTAGTAAAGGACATGTTAGTAAAGACCATGTTAGTAAAGGACATGTTAGTAAAGACCATGTTAGTAAAGGCCATGTTAGTAAAGGCCATGTTAGTAAAGACCATGTTAGTAAAGGCCATGTTAGTAAAGGACATGTTAGTAAAGGACATGTTAGTAAAGACCATGTTAGTAAAGACCATGTTAGTAAAGGCCATGTTAGTAAAGACCATGTTAGTAAAGGACATGTTAGTAAAGACCATGTTAGTAAAGGACATGTTAGTAAAGGACATGTTAGTAAAGGACATGTTAGTAAAGGACATGTTAGTAAAGGACATGTTAGTAAAGGACATGTTAGTAAAGGCCATGTTAGTAAAGGCCATGTTAGTAAAGGACATGTTAGTAAAGACCATGTTAGTAAAGGACATGTTAGTAAAGACATGTTAGTAAAGGACATGTTAGTAAAGACCATGTTAGTAAAGGACATGTTAGTAAAGGACATGTTAGTAAAGGACATGTTAGTAAAGGACATGTTAGTAAAGGACATGTTAGTAAAGGACATGTTAGTAAAGGCCATGTTAGTAAAGACCATGTTAGTAAAGGACATGTTAGTAAAGACCATGTTAGTAAAGGACATGTTAGTAAAGGACATGTTAGTAAAGGACATGTTAGTAAAGACCATGTTAGTAAAGGACATATTAGTAAAGGACATGTTAGTAAAGGACATGTTAGTAAAGACCATGTTAGTAAAGGCCATGTTAGTAAAGGCCATGTTAGTAAAGGCCATGTTAGTAAAGACCATGTTAGTAAAGGACATGTTAGTAAATGACATGTTAGTAAAGGACATGTTAGTAAAGACCATGTTAGTAAAGACCATGTTAGTAAAGGCCATGTTAGTAAAGGCCATGTTAGTAAAGGCCATGTTAGTAAAGGCCATGTTAGTAAAGACCATGTTAGTAAAGGACATGTTAGTAAAGGACATGTTAGTAAAGGACATGTTAGTAAAGACCATGTTAGTAAAGGCCATGTTAGTAAAGGCCATGTTAGTAAAGACCATGTTAGTAAAGACCATGTTAGTAAAGGCCATGTTAGTAAAGGCCATGTTAGTAAAGACCATGTTAGTAAAGACCATGTTAGTAAAGACCATGTTAGTAAAGACCATGTTAGTAAAGACCATGTTAGTAAAGACCATGTTAGTAAAGACCATGTTAGTAAAGTACATGTTAGTAAAGGACATGTTAGTAAAGGACATGTTAGTAAAGACCATGTTAGTAAAGACCATGTTAGTAAAGACCATGTTAGTAAAGACCATGTTAGTAAAGACCATGTTAGTAAAGGCCATGTTAGTAAAGGCCATGTTAGTAAAGGACATGTTAGTAAAGACCATGTTAGGACATGTTAGTAAAGGACATGTTAGTAAAGACATGTTAGTAAAGGACATGTTAGTAAAGACCATGTTAGTAAAGACCATGTTAGTAAAGGCCATGTTAGTAAAGGCCATGTTAGTAAAGGACATGTTAGTAAAGGACATGTTAGTAAAGGACATGTTAGTAAAGACCATGTTAGTAAAGACCATGTTAGTAAAGACCATGTTAGTAAAGGACATGTTAGTAAAGACCATGTTAGTAAAGACCATGTTAGTAAAGACCATGTTAGTAAAGGCCATGTTAGTAAAGGACATGTTAGTAAAGGACATGTTAGTATAGACCATGTTAGTAAAGGACATGTTAGTAAAGGACATGTTAGTAAAGACCATGTTAGTAAAGGACATGTTAGTAAAGGACATGTTAGTATAGACCATGTTAGTAAAGGACATGTTCGTAAAGGACATGTTAGTAAAGGACATGTTAGTATAGACCATGTTAGTAAAGGACATGTTAGTATAGACCATGTTAGTAAAGGACATGTTAGTAAAGGACATGTTAGTAAAGGACATGTTAGTAAAGGACATGTTAGTAAAGGACATGTTAGTATAGACCATGTTAGTAAAGGACATGTTAGTAAAGGACATGTTAGTAAAGGACATGTTAGTAAAGGACATGTTAGTAAAGACCATGTTAGTAAAGGCCATGTTAGTAAAGACCATGTTAGTAAAGGACATGTTAGTAAAGACCATGTTAGTAAAGACCATGTTAGTAAAGACCATGTTAGTAAAGGCCATGTTAGTAAAGGACATGTTAGTAAAGGACATGTTAGTATAGACCATGTTAGTAAAGGACATGTTAGTAAAGGACATGTTAGTAAAGACCATGTTAGTAAAGGACATGTTAGTAAAGGACATGTTAGTAAAGGACATGTTAGTAAAGGCCATGTTAGTAAAGGACATGTAAGTAAAGGACATGTTAGTAAAGGACATGTTAGTAAAGGACATGTTAGTATAGACCATGTTAGTAAAGGACATGTTAGTATAGACCATGTTAGTAAAGGACATGTTAGTAAAGGACATGTTAGTAAAGGACATGTTAGTAAAGGACATGTTAGTAAAGGACATGTTAGTATAGACCATGTTAGTAAAGGACATGTTAGTAAAGGACATGTTAGTAAAGACCATGTTAGTAAAGACCATGTTAGTAAAGGCCATGTTAGTAAAGACCATGTTAGTAAAGGACATGTTAGTAAAGGACATGTTAGTAAAGACCATGTTAGTAAAGGACATGTAAGTAAAGGACATGTTAGTAAAGGCCATGTTAGTAAAGACCATGTTAGTAAAGGCCATGTTAGTAAAGGCCATGTTAGTAAAGGCCATGTTAGTAAAGACCATGTTAGTAAAGGCCATGTTAGTAAAGGCCATGTTAGTAAAGGCCATGTTAGTAAAGACCATGTTAGTAAAGTCCATGTTAGTAAAGGCCATGTTAGTAAAGACCATGTTAGTAAAGGACATGTTAGTAAAGGACATGTTAGTAAAGGACATGTTAGTAAAGGACATGTTAGTAAAGACCATGTTAGTAAAGGCCATGTTAGTAAAGACCATGTTAGTAAAGGACATGTTAGTAAAGGACATGTTAGTAAAGGACATGTTAGTAAAGGA